>JAJHUR010138613.1:718-30184 GCA_027495735.1 Lutjanus campechanus
GTCACACCACACACCCAGTTCAGACAGTGAATGTGGCTCCAAGCTAAGGATCTACAGCGACGAATTAGGCTGAAAACATGGTTTAGATGACGCCTTTCAAGTCAGCTTGGCATGTTGGGGCTTTAGGAGACTTGGATTACATTAGACGACCAGTATGGAGGCATTTTATGGTTATTTTTTAACATTTGAAAACTGGTCACCATTCAATTAAGTTGTTTGGGAGATTCTGCAACGCTGTTTTGCTGTGAAACTCCAGCAGTGTTTTGTGGACTAAAAACTAAACCTGACCTTCAATCAGCATGAAGGTTATGACTGAATCTTCATTTTTGAGTGAACTATCCCTTTAAGAATCTGCAGGAACTACTTTATCTCTACTAGAAAGAAAGTAGTTCCTATTTGAAACTGCTCCCAACAAGGTCGGTGGGTTATCCAAACCTGGCCGTTTTAGTGTTATATCTGGTGGTATTAATGACTACTGAGGCAGAACAACGTAATTTCAACATTAATCAACATTATAATGAGCATAATATAAACTGTGCATGCCGCGTGAAGCTTGACCTTCACTGCAGATGCATGCAAGGATGAAATGCTCAGCTTGTTGTCTCCCACTGTCTGACTGAACAGCCTCATGGAAGTCATATTTTACAATAATCCAAATTTTAAACTAACAAAATTTGTTAAAACAAGTCATTTGGTGTTTTAAAGGTCATGATATTGAGCTGAGATAGATTCCACATTCCGTTTGTGTTCAGAGGCTGCTGCTGCAGCAGAGGGATCGCACTGTGCACACAGCATTGTAGGCTTAATAAATTTAATGATAACTCAAAGTTAAAAATAAAAACTCTCAAAAAGCTCTCATTCTCTTGGTGTGAGGATTTGGTTGGATTCTTCTGGAGATTTTGGCGTGTTTCTTCGGGGAGGGGCCCCACAGCCAACTGCTGAAGGTAAATCCACCATATGCTATTTCACCCAGAAGATTTTGGATAAAGTATAAATCCAGTGTTCCTGAGGCTTTGAGCTTCAATTGAAATTATGTCTGAGATTCCAAATGTTGCAGCAAACCTCAGTCCAGCACATTTTATCCATCCTGTGCACAATTTACATCTTCGTTCGTTAATATTCTGAAGTATTTCCACACAACGCTGGTGACAGACATCATGTTGTGTGTCTCATTCAGATGGTAGAGACACAAGTTACTGTATTAAGTGCATTAATGATCAGAGGAGTTTGAATTCATGACACTTTGTGCTTGTTAACCAATGAAATAAAGCACTTGGCCAGTAACACACGAGAGGAACAAAACACACACCAGCCTGCATGAAAATGAAATCTTATAATATAGCATATGCTATGACTTTCCCACTGAAATACCAATTAAATTTATTAGTCTGTGGCTATTTTATAACTGCATCAAGATTGGGTGGTTGGGCCTTTACCTGCCTGATAAATGTCTCTTTTCTAACATATATTGTTGTGACACAGTAAAGTTATACACACTCATAATGATTCATTAACACAGAGAACAAAAAATTATATCTTTTAAATAGTTTCATCTCTGTGAATTTTGGCGCCCATAGCGGGGCCCGGACCCCAGGTTGGGAACTAATACACATATACATACATTACTTTGAAAAGGGGCATTAAATTCATTGTCCTCCGGTCAGTGCCAGGCAGGACTGCCTCTAATACCTGCTGATGGTTTCGGGGTGTGTATCGTCTCCGCTCTGTCCCATACTGTGTATAACACTCTCTCAACTGCACCTTTTAAAATGTAGCCTCCTGTAAAACGGTCACGGTACCAAAAGCCTGCAGAGCTGTTTCATGTAGTACAAGTATTTGCATTTTTGTTGAACACAAGAAGGTCGAGAGGGTCTCACAGTCTGTTAGATAAGTGTTTCCCAAACTTTTTCCCTGGGGACCCACTTGGTGTACTGCACATATGAATCTTAAATTTGCAGAATTTCTTTCATAGTCTTTATTTATTTGGGCTCCCAGATGAAATCTCCTGTGGCCCACTAGTGTGTCCCGAGCCTGTCTTTGGGAATGACTGTTGAGCACTCGGAATGGAAACCTCACTCAGGCTGTCGACAGGCACTGAAAAGACTGGACCGGGCTCTTCTCTGTTGATCAAGTGTTCAAATCAGATTTGCTCTTATGTCATAAAGATGTTAGATATTTCAGTGGTTCGGTTCAGTTCAGCAGAAGGAATCCGGGGGCATATGGAGAGACACTGAGGAACTGTAAAATCCTGAGAGCATAATAAAGATGGGGTGAAGAAAAGAGAGTAATTCACAGAAAATATAAAGGTGTGTGGGAATGTGAAGCTCAGGCAAAGGAGAAAATGGTGTGTGTGTGTGTGTGTGTGTGTGTGTGTGTGTGTGTGTGTGTGTGTGTGTGTGAGGGAGAGAGAGAGAGAGAGACAGAGAGAGGGAGAATTAGGAGCGGGCAGTCTGAAGGCCAGACACTGAAACCAAATTGTCTATGGTTCTGCTAAATGTCAGTGAGTGTGTGTGCGCTCACTCCTCCTTCTGTGGACATGCAAGCCCTAAACTCCTCTTAGCCCTACACACACACACACACACACACACACACACACACACACACACACACACACACACGCACGCACACACTCCCTCCTCATTAGCAGCAGGACATGACATTTCTGGACCATTCGAGCCAGGCATGTGGCTGAGGAGGAGGGAGATGACAGAATCTTTAATTCCTCGTTTTGACCAGAATTCATTCTCACTCACCATTTAAAAAAAGGGAGAACTTTAAAAAAAAAGTGGACTCCTCTCAGTTGAAAAGAGAAATTTACATCAGGGGGCAGGTCAGTATGTCTTACGGACACAAAGTCAATAAACCATGTGACGAGAACACATAAGGGGCCAATCAGAGGTTGTGCCTAAAGACGTGTGGGAACACCCAGCTGTGCCACTGTCATCTTTTTTTTTTTTTTATATCTGACCTGGTGATACTCAATGCACAGGACCCAGAATAAACTGGAACCAGAGACTGCTATACACAAATACATAGATTTTATTTTTACAGTGTCTAAAATAAACAACTTGGCTCCATTCAAATAGATTGTGACCAAAAGGAGGCATAAATGTAGGCTGTAATAAAGCAGAGATGGGACCAGGTGTACAATTAATTAATTAAAACTTAAATTAACACACCAAGAAAAAAAAAACAGTGCAGGGCTAAACTCTCTCAGGGGAGTTAGAGTACAATTATGAGTTAAAAAGGTGAAAGTGTCACAAAATATGTCGGCAGATTATGAATAAACCAATAATTTAAACCAAATCAAATTGTTCTGTAACTTTACAAAAATGAGAAACATTTTACAAAAACATATGCAAAGTAAAATAAAATATACCTCGCTAGACAGTCTCCTGCCCAACTTGGAGACATGCAGGTGGCTGGAATCTATCATGTTAATACTGAATTAAAGGGATTAAAAAACATTTAAAAACATCTAAGCTATCACTTAGGTTAACTTGAAGTCTGGTGAGATGGATTCTGGTGTGATCTTGTGAATCCAGCTGCTTCACAAGGTAAACTTTCCAAAGCCACGTACACGCCTAGATTTAAGGAACCTGAAGGGAAGGAGATGGAGCAGTCTGTCACACAGTCAGGGTCATAGCAGCACGCCTGCTTAACCACACACACACACATACAGTATGACATCTGTGAAGCTATAGACACACATCTACATGTCTCTGTTCATACACTCATGCTCTGCTCCATAAATACACACATGCCTCCTTGTGAGCGCTGCTGGTGTAGCCTGGTGGTGGGCTGCTGGTTAATCACTGTGCTAATGTCACTAAGCTGATTGGTCAGTCAGGTCATTTTGATGTTTGTTAGTGAAACCACGAGGCTACATGACTAACCGCTATGACTCACTTCCTGTCTTCCCTCATCCATCTATCCATCTATCTATCTTGAAATTTTTAGAAATGCATGTCTTGCCAGCTGGAGAGAACAGAGTTTCATATCCTCTGACATCCCCCCTAATTGCGCTGTTTGCTCAAATTACTATAATTAGTCTTTTGGTGGCGGGTCTGGACAGTGGCAGGAAATGTTTTCCATACACGGTAAGACAAAAACCAAAACTTGGTTGGTACTTGACTAAACATCGAATTCTGTCTTTCCTCCCCCAGCCAATGTAAAAAACAGAAGGTGAAAAACAAAGAGTGATTAAATGAGATCTGCTCAGTGTGGTTTTATTGTTAAATGCTACATTACAATATTTCTTTCAAAATGATAACAGCAGAGGTGAGGAGTAAAGAATACTTAGTTACTGTACTGTACAGTAGACTTTTCACATTTCTGTATTTATTTTTCTGGCAACTTTTTATTTTTACTGCCTTCATTTTAACACATCTGTGCTCTCTGCTCCTAACATCTTCAGTATAGGTTTGTGACTTGTGATTAGTTTTAATGAATTTGAGGGGAATTATTGGTTATTTTTTATTTTGAATCCTTGCACACTGCCTTCAAAACATCATGGCTGATTTCAGCCTAAATGGATGAAACAATAACACATAAAAAAGACCGTTTCTTGGTGTACACATCAGTGCATATCACGCATGACAGACATAAGATGTAAAACACATAGCAAGACAAAAATGATGTAAAACACAGTAACAAGATGAAAACAATGTAGACATAACAAAACAATGAAAGATGACCTAACAACTAAAATATTGTAAAAGATGTAACAAGACAGAGATGATGTGAAATGCATAACAAGATGAAAAAGATGAAAATGACATGATATAAACCTCGCAGGTGAGTTCTGCCTTATTCTTTCTGCCAACATCAGACTATTAACTAACATTTAGAACGTAGATTTTTGACATTTGTGAATTAATGCAGGATCGTCCACATATGCATCGCGATTCATCTAAGAATCGCTGGAAACAACAGCTAGCCTGGCTCTGTTCAAATGTGCCAAAAGCCGCCAAAAGCTCAACAAATTAAAGCTCAACAAATTAACAAGTGTGTAAAGAAAACTGCAAAAGCCACAAAGAGCAAGGGACTCTCTGTTTCTGCTTTTCTAGTTAGCATTCTAAGTTTTTCTTACAGCTTCATATTGAATGTTTAAGACATAAGAGTGGTATAAATAGTCTCATCAGCACCACTCTGCCTCCACTCCACGCCTCTGCCTCCACTCTCAAACTGCTAGACTCAGTTTATCACTCCACCCTAAGATTTATTACCGGTGACAGTTATTCTAAATCATCTATCATTGCATCCTGTATGAAAAGGCTGGGCTGACATCAACAGTTAGATTGGTTTTGTATTCATTTATAAACCCTGATTGGAAATTTACCATCATATATCACTTCATTATTATCTCTGGTCCCGTAGTCAATCAACTCTCGAGGTCCCCTGTGCAAACTGTACTCTTAGAAAAACTGCTTTTAGTTTGTGCATTTGTGCTGTCTGTTAATTGTATTATTGTTTATTATATCCTTATTTTCTTTTTGTTAGAGATGCACTGATTATAGTTTTCTTGGCCAGTTTTGATTTTTCAAGGGTTTGACCTGCTGATTCTGATTATTAGTCTTTCTAAGAACTATAATTGACAGAATACACAAACATTTTTGTAACTTATCTTTAATGTAAAATTAAATTGGATGACTATAATAAAACATTGACTATTAAATAACTTACATTTTCGGGTTACAGCTAGGGCCTCTTATATTATTAATCAAGATTATGTACCAGAGGGAGTTCGATCTTGTGGGACCTCATAAGGAACGTGATTTTATGCGATCTCATGGGGAAGCAGATGTAAACAAACCGGAGACTGGCACTGTGCAACAAGGAGTGCTGAAAAAATGTACTGAAGTTCAAGTACTGTCAATCACAGGGAAATGACTCCCAATTCCTGCACTGCTCTGCTAACCTCTTCAAACCAGCCACGTCTCAATCACAGCTTGTCACGTTCTGACAAGTCTCACTGCCCCTCAGTAACTCATACAGATCTAAAAGTGACGCACTGGGCTTTTCAAGTGACTTCAGTATAAACCCATCCGCAGTTGTGTAAGACACCCTTGGCTGCTGACATGGTATAAAGAGGAATAAAGTCCACACATGGAGGAGGTGAAAGTTTGAAAGCTTACCGTCAGCAACCCCGTCAGCTGCTCAGCTGTTCGTCTCCTCGTTGACTGTCTGTTCTTGGAATCTGTCGCTGACGCCGACTTCATGCAAGCATGTGTTTGAGTGTGTGTGGCTGTGACCAGCGCTGTTGTGGTTGTGACGTTGCTGTCAGTGTCACTGCGCACGCGACTGGACCAGGCATGTTTGTGAATGTGACTGTTACAGAATTGGATATGTGATGCTGGTCAGGGTTGGTCACACCAAAAACCAGCCAGTTCCGGTCTCTGGCCAGTCGATCGGCGCATCCCTACTTGTTGTTTTTATTCTGTTCAAACTCGCGACATCATTATAAATGAGGAGACTCTCTCAATGAATCCTTGAGATCAAATAAAGGTTGAGTTAATCAAACATTTTCCACAAAAAAAAAAAAGAAAGCGTATTTCTCCAAATTTCAAAGTAGTCAGTTGGCTGCTCAGGATTTTTGCATCTTCAGATTTATTTTAAGAAATATCAGCACTTTCTGAAATCTTATAAATGATGTGAGTGATGGCCAAACATACAAAAACAAGATCCCAGTTCTAATAAACTGCAGTTATCAATTGACAAAGGTGCATCATAACAACTTGTCCTTTTTTTTTTGGTTCTGATGCAAACTGTTAAAAACTCATTTCTGTCTACTGTCCCCCCCCCCAATCACTTTTTGTTTTTTTTCTTTTCCAGTGTACATCTTGTCTCCTCACTTGTATATTTTATGTTCTTCAAATCTATCATGCTCACACTTCATCTATTTTGTGTTGCTTTCTTCTTTCATTTCTTCTCTTTCCTGCAGTCTGTTCTCTCGGATCCTTTGTTCTCCTTCTCCATTTCTTTTGAGTCGTCTCTCTCCTGCAGAGTGATTGCTGACGGGACGGCTGACATACAGTATGTTGGTTTAGCACTTTCCGTCTCCGAGGGGCATTTGGCCTGCGAGGCTGAGAGGGACAGTGGGAGAGAAAAGACAGAGAAGGAGTGGAAGTAGAGAAATCTACTCCCTCCCTCCTTGTTTTTTCACCTCCTCTCTATTACTTCTTTCTGGTTCCCCTCATCCTTCTCTCTGTCTCCTTTCCCTCCCTCTCTCTCTCTCTCTCTGGCCTTTCCATCGCATTGATCAGTAAGAACAACAGCAACACAGAGAGGAGAAAAACGCTTTGTGATATTTTGGCAGGTGAGAAGGAGGGAGGCAGAAAGAGAGATACAGAGAGACAGAGAGACAGAAGAAAAGGATGCAGGCTGGGAGATGAGACAGAGAGAAAAGCAGAAAGGAGGGCTGGTCTGTTTGAATTTTCCATTAAAAGAATCAACTGCAGCAGCCCTGGAGAGATAGAGATGGATGAAAAGACATGGAAACAGTGAAAGAAGGAGACGATGGGTTAATCTCTCACTCTCTCTCTCTGAACACACACACACACACACACGCTCACACAGCTATACACATACATGCAATTCAGAATCGATGAGCGCTCCTGGAATTGATAGTATAATTCTGCCAAAGCCCAAACACCTGCGGTAACAGAGACAGCTGTGTGTCTGTGTGTGTGTCTGTGTGTGTGAGGGCTTATGGCAAATGGTGTGTTTCTTTCTGTACAGCAGAATATGATTTTGTTCACACACACACACACACACACACACACACACACACACACACACACCAGTAAAATCAGACCAAATTAAAGCAGTTTCTTGTTGTTGAGTTCCTCCCAAAGTTGTTTTTGTCAAACTATCAGTCAGACAAATGTCCAATTTTTTATAAATTAATAATTATTAATATAGCAAATATTTATAATGATGTGTGTGTTATACTTGATATCACTGGCGGACTCGGGCTGTCTGAGGAGCAGGGGCAAAAAATTAAGGGCACCATCCAAAAGTAATGCACTGTATCACATATTGTCCACTGAAGGGCAGCTAGAGGACACTTTACCATGTTTTATCTATGTAGGTGCAAGCAAGAGGGACCTTTTGCTGCATTTTTTTTTTCAAACATGGTCAAACTTTTAGTCAGGCAAAACTCCAATTTTGAGTAAACATTATTTTTCAATAGAATAACTATCAATTTAGCAGATATTTATAATGATACTACATGTGTAGTTGACTTGATATCACTGGGCGGAATCATGCTGTTTGAGGGGCAGGAGCAAAAAATATGGGCACCAGGCGAAAGTTATAATGCACATAATCAAATTTACTCCACTGGTAGGGCACCTTAGACGCCACATTTTGTCCACTGGACACTTGTTTTGTGTTTTATCTACCCGGGGGCAAGCAAGAGGGCACTTTTGCGGTATTTTTTTCAAACGCGGGGCCGCCAGGTCAAACTATCAGACAGACAAATAGAATGACGATCAATATAGCAAATATTTAATCTGATATTATATGTGTAGTTTACTTGATATCACTGGTGGACTCTGTCGGAGGGGCAGGGGCAAAAAAATTAAGGGCACCATCTGAAAGTAATGCATTGTATCACAGTTTGAGAGGACACTTTATCATGTTTTATCCACTGGTAGGGCACCTTAGAAGGCACTTTACCACATTTTGTCCTTAACTATGTTACGTAGATCACATGACAACTCACATTCCATTACACGTGTGGTTTATATTGTAAAACAGTTGCAGTTTGGTTGGGTTTAGGCACAAAAGGTACGTGGTTAGGGTTAGGAAAAGACAGTGGTTTGGGTTAAAATAACTACGTTATGTACAGTATGTCATGTGATGAAAGTGACGTAACTCATGTGATTACACAACTCACATGACATTCAGAGTTGACGTTGTAAAATGGTTGTAGTTTGGTTAGGTTTAGGCACAAGACTACTTGGATAGGGTTAGGAAAAGATTGTGGTTGGGTTAAAAAAAAAAACTACATTATGTATGTCACATGATAGAAATGATGTCACTCGAGTGATGAAAGTAACACAATGGATGTCATGCCCATACAAACATTTGAAGTTACTCAAATCAAAACGTTTGCTCTTTGTTCCACACAGGACTTAAACTTAAGTCTCTGTATTATGTTCATTAGGGGGCGCCGCCTAACAATACACAAACATATCAGTTGGAATAAATTGCTCGCATGTTCAACCAACATGTTTTTGTGGTGAGGACGGGAAGGATGTGAGTGTTGCTGCATCTCTTTCTCTCTGTTTCTTTCATTTTCAGTACGTAGAGCATCCATGGAAATAAACATGACAATCTCCACATGTCATCATCCACACTTTGTCGATGGTCGTCTCCTTGGTGCAGCAGTTTTTGCTTTCCACGTCAAGAAAGCGCCTTAAATTAAGCTGTGTCTAACTAAATATTGAATTGAGCTGAATTGAATTTTATCCCCACAAAAGAACTCTGTGCTGTGCTGCAATCTTTCATCCTCAAGGTCACTTATGTTTTCAGCACTCACTCCTCCTTCAAGAGAGAATGCTTCTATTTGAAAGGGCGAGGGAAAATAAGACAGAAAAATATGCGGTTGGCTGGAGAGAACGCAGTTTTGATGAGACAACAGATGTTCCACCTTTCATAAACCTTGACCTAGGCAAAACAGGACAAGGACGTGAGAAAGAAAAGCGAGGCGATGAAACATGAAATAGAAGAGGGCTGAGAAACACGGGAAGACGGAGACGTGTTGAGACGTAGACACGGGAGGTGGGTAAACAATTTTCATCTCCTTCACAACTTTTTGAAGATGTCTTTTTATGCTAATCAGGTCCTCCGTATGAAAAAAAGGAGGATGTAGCCTGCTTTGTCCACTATGTGCTGAAGCACAGTGAGGACTGTGTGACACTGCAGAGGCAGGGAAAATAAGAGAGGGAAGTTTCTTGTGACAATGCCCGCCTTTTTTTTTTCTTCAGTCTAGCATTTAATAAAGATTGAATAAACATCATGACTTTGTAAACCGTCTCTCATTGACTTTAAGCCCTTTTATTTACCACAGGCATCCATTAACATATCGAGCCTGGGAAGTGTATTTCCTCGCAGACTAATCAACACATACAGAAAACAGCCCCGCCCCGAGACAGTGTCCACAGCAGGTCCCGAAGGTTTTTATTTAGAGACGTTTACGTCTGGTATTAACATATGTCCTGCGTGATGCAATCAGGTGTGAATGTGCCCCGGATGCATCCAGATCACATTCAGAGGTGGTCTGGGCTGCATGTGACCACATTCTTTCAGCAGTGTGTATGCAAAGAGACCACACTGTAGATTTGAAATAGTTAAACTTACTTTAAAATGCATGCAAGTGCCTCAAAAGAATTGTGGAATAAAAGTCGGCTGTATTTTGAACTAACTACTGCTTATTTAGTGTAGTGCACTTACACTTGAGTGCATGTAACAAAAAAAACAAAAAAAAAATTGCATTTGAGTACTCAATAATTTTCTTTATACTTTATATCTCATCAAGTACATCACATGTGTGCACACATACACATGTGCGCAGATGTGAATGTACCATCTCTCATATCTACTTTAATCACTGACACAACAGTATCTTACAGTTTCTAACATGTGTTTAAACTTTAATTTAAAAGAAAAAGATCCAGCCTCTATACTTTTTAAGCCTCCTAAATTCATCCTCCACTCTCCACCATTAAAAAAAATTTCATGATTTATTGTTTCAGTAAATGGAGCCAGTAAAAAACTAAAAGTGCGCCAAATACAAAAGAAAACAGTGCACATTTAAAAATACTCATCAAACAGCTGGTTCAAACTAAAGTCCTGCCTTTCGCTGGACAGATAACTAATCATACTTGAGGATGATTGGGTGGCCAATCAGATTTCAGGGGTGGCCAGTGCACCCCCCCCCCACTTCCCCATGCCCCCCAGCTCTAGAAATGCCCCTTAAAGAAGTCTGAATATTTACCAACAGAAAAGGCATCTATGAAACAGTTAAGCAAAACTTTCTTGGTGAAGGTCACAGCGGCGTGAGACATCTGTCTATTCCAAAGAGTTCACGTGTGCGTTTGTGCATCTGACTCCACGTCTGCTCAGTACATTCATATATGTGCTTCTGCATATGTGTGAGTGTAAGGGCAGACACACTTTGACCTCTTCTAATTAATCTCCTCTGGTGAAGAAACAAGCTTCATCCATCAACTTGCCATCCCAGAGGGAGATCCCACCACAGAATTGGCTAAAAGACCCTCATCGTCTTCCTCTACCTTCCTCTTTACACACTTGCCAAAAATCCTTGTCTCTCCCTTCTTCTACATGGCTGGCAACAAGACTCTTTTCCTTGTCATCTAGTCGTACTCTACCCCTCTTTTCATTTGCCAAAACGCGATCTTCTGCCAATTTTTTTTTTTTTGACCAAAGGACACAGACAACCGGCCCAGCCAAACACAGACTGTAACACACCTGAAGTTCCAGCCCCATACCACACCTGACAACATCACAAACACTGACTTATTATGCTGTCTGTGTTTTATCCTGTACCTCACAATAGGGGCGAACACTTTCCAACATTTTCAGCCACGGTAGCTGTAGGGGCGGTCAGTGGGTCAATCATCCCACCACTTTGGTCCAGACTGAAATAAACTACTAGATGGATTGCCACGAAATTGCGGGTCCCCTGCAGATGACTTTGGTGTTTTTCACTTATTCTGTGAAGTATTTCTACATCTGAATGGGGTTGATGGAAAGAGCATGAATCCCAATGACTTTAGTGATCCTTGACCTTTCTTCCAGCGTATGGTGGCCATATTTTCAAACCCAAACTGGGCTGCAAAATTTTGTTTCCCAAGTAGAGCAAAGTCATGACCCACCCTACTCTGACTCTGATTGGCTAGTACTCATTGGCTTTGTTGGTGTGGGTTGGTTGGGTCATAGACATATATATGTAAATACTACGTTAGCCTTATATTAGCCTAATACGCTGATGTTGCCAACACATTCGACGGTGCAAGACTGGCCAGTAAACAAATAGATGTAAACAGGCTGACTATAACATTTACATTTCTCAAGCTATTTCAATTAGTTTCTGTATTCATTCCAATCTTAGGAACACAATATCCAACTCCTTGAGGGAATGTCTTCAAACTTTGCACAAATGACCACTTGGACTCAAGGATGAACTGATTAGATTTTGATGTTCAAAGGTCAAGGTCACTGTGACCTCACGTCCAGGGGTGGATCTAGAGAAATATTCATGGGGTAGCAAGGGGGTGGCATGGAGACTTGAGGGGGTGGCAAAAAATATTTATGCAGCTTTTAATCACATATCAATAATTGCTTGGAAGATATTTAAACTTTCAAATATTACATTATTGTGGCGCATGAGCAAAGCATTGTAGAAGTGTATAATGGTGCCATTAGAAGTCAATAACTAAAATTTAAATATAATAAAAAATAAAGTTAATATAATTTAATATACAAGTCTATATGGAGCATCATCTCTTGCTGTATTCACTTGTACTTGGACATCAGAGCTTCACGCAGACTTCCGACCAGCCACAACTTTTCAGATTTAAAAAAAAATTAGATTGTCCAAATCTAGGGTGGCAGCTGGGGAGGCAAGGCATCTTTTCAGGGTGGCAACTGCCACCCTATGCCACCCCTCTTGATCCACTCCTGCTCACGTCCATCCGATTCTTGTGACTGCAGTGTCTCAAGATATCTTCAAACTTGGCACAAACGCTCACTTGGACTGAAGAATGAACTGCTTATGTCACTGTGACCTCAACAAAACATATTTTAGGCCATAAGTCAAGAATTCATACACTAAATATGACAAAATTACACACAAATGTTTAATATGACACTAGCAGCGCTGGTGAATTTCTACTTACATTGAACTAGTTGCATGTAAAATTAAATTACAAAATGAATTTAAAACTAAAAAGTATGAAATTAAGTTTTAGTTACGAATCAAAATTTTGATGATTACGGAGGGGTTACATCCAAACTTGGATGTCATCATGAAATAATATGTTTCTTTGTCTTTTTTAATTATACTTGCCAGGCTTTGCTAGGAGGGGATTATGTGATCGTTTATGTATGTGTGTGAGTGTGTGTGCGACTGTAACTTGACTGGTTGGTGGAGACAAACAACTGTGAGGCAGTACTTCTATTTTTTTGACTGATCTGTTTAATACGACCACTGACAGCTGACTTCTCACTCTTCTTAACCAGCCACTAGGGGCTGCAAGTGATCAACAACTGCTTCAGTTTGAAATCTTGTTTCAGCTTGCAACAACATATGTTTGGGTCATGTTACTGTTGGTGTAACTTTACAAATCTCCACTGATTGCATCTGGCAGTTGGGATGGCATTGCAGCAGGTGCTTCACCATTGTCGCCTCACCGGAATCTGGACTCTGGATTCTTCAAGATGCTTTCTGTTTAAATGTTTAAGAACGGGAGTTGGTAGGTTATTAATAATGGATCAGCTAAGCATATTAAATTAGTGAAAACCTGGTTACAGCATCCTGATATTTCAGTTACGCCACTGGAAAACATCTTTTTCATCCACATTCTAACAGATGTGAATCGTTGAATGTGTGAACATATGCACTGCCCCTTCTACTCTTTTGTCTTTTGCACTGAATAAGTCTGTGTAAATAGTCCCTCGCACTCTTTCCTTTCTCCTCAGACCTTGGCTTTCTGCCACTATCTCATGCCTTTACACAGAAGAGCAGAAAGAGAAGAGAGAAAGAGAAATTAGAGGTAAAACAGAGGGAGCTGTGATGAGGATTGGCTGTGCTCACTACGAAAACCATGGCAACCCATCAGTGTTACCTTGAACCAGACAAAGTTTCAAAGACGCACTGTAAACATCCCTCAAAGCGGGCGTGCTCAAGTGTGACAGCGACAAAAAGTAACGGCGTGAGATGCACCATTGGCCTGTGACAGCATGAAGAAAAGCAGAAGTAATGCTTTGGAGCCTTATGGAAATGTTACAGAAACATTAAAGCTGGTGATGTTGCTTTGGTGCCCAGTTTGATTCATGTTTCTGTTTTCGACAGCTGCTGCCATCTCTAGTAGACACCTGTAGTGGTTGCTAGGAGCATTTGGCATGTATGAAGAAATGTTATTTCTGCAAGTTGCAACTGCCTTCATGGCCCCATTCTAAAGTTCCAAGTGGCTCCGTTGTTTTCCCAACAGAAAATGAAAAACAGATCCATTTGAAACGCTGTAAAACATTGAGATGTTTGCAGTGATTCAATCTGGAGCCATGCTCTTATGATACTAAAAAACAAACTATTAAACCACCTTATTATACAACAAGTAGTTCCTTTTTAATGTATTTTTCTTTAAAAAAAAAAAAAAAGCCATAAACTACTTCAAGCTTAGCTGTGAACAAGCTTAGCACACACACACACACACACACTGTAGACACACACACACACACACACACAAGCAATTACATGATCCCCTCTCGGCTTAGGCCCAGTGGGGATAATACATTACAAAATGTTCAGTCTCGCTGCCGGTTGTTCCAACACGGAGTCATTATCTTTTTTGCAGTTAGTGTTTAACAGACAGCTTGCTTTGTGCCCCAAAATGATCTATTTAAATAATAAAATTAATTTAATAAAACCCCCACACCTCCTCCCCAGCCCACAGGACTACCCCCGGACTACAACAGAACAATATTACCTACAATGGTGCCTTTATGCTCCCAATAACATAACGCAAACATTTTTATTTTGTTTTGCACCATGTGACCTTGCAGCAGATTGTTCCATGTAGAGAATTAGTAAGTAGAATAAGTTATCATCATTCATATCACATCATATCTTTTTTTTGTTTTGGCTGCTGTGAGGCCTGCCAGCCATACATTATTGTTGGAGTGTAAATTTCAATAAAGAATCACCATTTAACAAGAAAGGCAATGGGGAGCATGGTGCAAACCTTGTGAACATCCCCATACAATATGCAAAAAAAGTGCCAAGAACTCCCTGAGGGCAAAGCGTGTCGTTTGGGGATACTCTGGGTTTGATCAGAGATAATTTGTGAGGTGGGTAATATGTTCTCAAACCCAAATTACAATGTATTGCTTGCCTGTGCAATTTAATGATAAATCTTTTCTTCCATATTTTATCAACTGGCATTTGTTTAAGAGTTGTCTTTACCAGTAAGCAGTATAATTTGGAGACCAGACCTTATATGGTGTTTGTTTTTCACAGTAGTTTATTCTTGGGATCCCCAGGGACCCCAGTCAGTAGTCCTTGTATGTTAAATATGTAGGTAGAATGAAGGTTAAATGAGATTAATGTGACAGATGAAGGTCTGACCTAGCCTCTTTTACACTGGACAAAAAAACTCGCTAACACCCACTAACATTTGGCTTTTGTCACCAGTGATAAAGGGTACAATCATTACCTCCAGCATCAAATTGCTCTGAAGCAGTCACAGGTATTTATCAACTCTAGTTCTGATTGGCAGCTAATTTTCACTCCCATTTTGACAGAGACAGTGAAGACTTGTCGCCTCTGTCAGTAACTTCTTCAACTCTTATGCCCTTTATCACTCTGTACAGGGAATACACATTTTATTTCCTACACATTTTTATGAGAAAAGTCCTCCGTTATTTTGTTTTGTTATTTGCAAGCAGCAAAATCAGGAAATATTCAGTTCTCAGTTCTAACTTATGTTGGGCCTCAAAACTCGACTGAGGCCTACATGGCCTCATTGCAGCCTGACCACCACAGGAAAGGCCAGAGCTCAAACAAAGGGAGTCTTAAGGAAACTCCGTTTCCCAACGGTCATTGCGGTTTTCAAACCCAGGTGTGAAAATCCGGTGAAGGCCAATCCTGGGCTCTCAGTGGATGGGAGCCCCCGGAATCCACGTGACGTCCTGCCTTCCGGCCGTGACGTCACCGTTACTATAACAACCAGAAACACCCGCAGCTTCAGTCCTTCCATGTGACGCTCGTTGCTGATAGGAAGCAAGTAAGTTTTGTTCCTTTTTTTGTCGATAAGGCCACGTGTTCTCTATCTTGCTGGACGACCTCAGAGACTTTCTTTTTCATTTTTGTTCAACGAATATTTTTATTTTTGTTTCCTTGGATCCACGCTGAGGACGCTGCGCAACACAGCCCTCATCTGCCTGCAGAAGTGAAGGAACAGAATTGCCTTCAACCAATCGATTTGCTGCATCCCCCCGTATCCCCGCCGAGGATCAGCCACCGTATGCCAGCTGGTACGGACCCGTCGTGTTCGAGCTGCGAGGAGCCGAGCCGAACCCCGGAATGACTAAACACGCCCGATCGCTTGACGAAGCGAGCCAAGTAAGAGGCTTAGTGTCTGGGCAGAGCTAGGTTTAGCTGTCTGTGTTTTATTGAAAGTGCCTTAAGTATTGTGCTGCTGAATGTTACATTTTAGTGTTATTGTTTTCTCTTTTTGTTGAGTGTTGGCCGCTTGCTGCTTGTCTCTAGCTGCCGCGCTAGTGTAAGAGTTTGTTTAACTGACATCACTGAACTGCTCCGGTGATCGTTGGTCGGGGTATGTAAACCGGCAGATCGCCTTTTATCTGTTAAAGCCAGCAACCGCGGCAGACGGACCTCAATCCGTTCCCCGCGTCTCTGTGTGATCAAAGGTGATCCTTGTGTTTGCTACCTCTTGGCTTGTGCCTTCACCCTTTCCTTCTTTCTTCCTGTCCCCCTTTCTCCTACTGACCACACACACACACACACACACACACACACACTCATACACGTTTGACTACACATTCGCTCCCTATAGGTGGTGAGCCCAACTCCCTAGTGTAGCACCACTATTTTATCTTTTTCCTTGGTAAAAGCACATGTGGGCTTAGGCCATTAGCCACATACCTTTAAATCACACGGTCACTCCTCGTGGCCGGAACCTCAACGTACACCCCGCCACGTGGGTACGTCCAACTTCCTGCCCCTCCTCCTTCCTTCCTTCCCTCCCTCTCTCTCTCTCTCTCTCTCTCTCTCTCTCTCTCTCTCTCTCACACACACACACACACACTCCTCCTTTATCATCGCTTAGTAGAAGTAGTTTCTAGATATAGTTGAAATATATAAGTATTTGTTCATTAAGTGTGGTGTCAATTGTAAATTGAGATTATTCTTGTTGAATAAATATTACTATATTTTTCTTAAAGCTACGCCTGTGACTGTTTATGTACTTGTGTATTTTGACAAAAGCTGATTGAGAGAGTCTGTGCTCAGATTTCACGATCTTCGTTGATTAAGTTAATGGTTAAGGCCTTTCAGGCCTCAATTATTTAGTTAATCCATTTTGAGACTGTTATTTATAATAAGGTTATTGGTCCCTGTTTACAGGGTGGTGCCCCGAGTTATTAATTTTAATAACTTTTTAATAATATTAATATTTTTATTATTTTAATAATTAATAATTATTTTTAATAATTATTAATTATTGCTAATAACCTTGTGTGCTCCTTCTGGTCCCAACACTTAACATGACCCCTATTAGCTGAAAGCAAACACAAATCAGTAAAATAAAGCAGATACCTGAAAGTACAAACAGTGGGGCAGAAGAGAAACTAAACCTCAAACCACAGAGATTCAGTTAGAAGCTCCAACAGCACTGAGAGCTGAACACTGAACTGAACACAAAATCGTCTTCCTCTCTGCTGTCCTGCACACACACTTTTTGGTGTGCATCAGAAAACAGCAAACACAACAACAACGAAAAAACAAGCAGGCAATCGCATCTACTGGCAATGGGAAAAGGGCCAGTCACCTACTGTATTTTAGTGGGTTTAGCCATGTTTAAAAACCTTGCATATACTGTATCAGTCCCTCCAAGGTGTTGTGATGTTACAATCGCAAGAGTTCACACAAATTCAGCCAATCCCCGTGATTCTGCACTTGCAATTTTTTCACTGCAACTTTTCTGCAAATTTGACCAAACATCGTAGCTTCCCACGAGTTCCAACTCAGAAAAGAACACAAGGTTTGTCATTGTTATTGATATTTATCAATGCTCTGTGCACTGCTATATTTTGTAATTTTGTACTTGCTGTTTTGACTGAGCTTTATCTCCAAAAAGACTATGCTTCTTTGTGGAATACCTCCCAGGCGCACTTTTCCTTTAACATATAAAGCATATTTTGTTAGACTCTTTGTAATCCTGATACTTTTTGGTAAGGTATGGAACAGATTGCAGTTTTATTCTCCCTAGAACAGGTTACTTATGATTGTTAATGGATTGAACAAAAAATTAAAACTTTTTTTGGGAGTTTCACTTGCTCCAGTAATTTGCAACATGCATCGCAATTTTTGAGAAAAGTTGCCATGAAATCAGGCATTTTTAGGTTGCAGTAATCACCAAAATAGTCTGCAAAATCCTGGAGGCACTGATATATGCACTAATTTTGGTGTAAGAACAGTATATGATTAATTTTTTTTCCAATAAACAGACTGAGTACAAACATTAAAGATGAACAGTGAGGATGAAAAAGCATTACCTCAAATATGAGTCCACAATTACTCATTTCACACCATCAAAATAGCCCCTCCCCACCTCAGACACCACATACAGACTGAAGCAGACACAAACAGGTTAACAAATGGGTATAATTAGCTGCACTGATCAATAAGACTTTAAATGAAACACACTTATCACTGGAAACCCCTAGCCTACGACTCAGCACTGGTCCTGGCTGACAACATAGTACAGATGTATAACACAGTGTTTAGGGAGTGTGTTTACTGCAGGTGTGTTTCTGTGTTTCCCCAATGGAGACATGAGAGGAGCTGGAACACTATTAGCAGGGGTCACAGGGAGCACTTAACGTTGACAGAGACAGAGAGAAGGAACACGAGGAGGGGTGCAGGGTGTGGGTTTGTAGGGGAGGGGGGGTGGGTTTAATGTATTTGCAGAGGCCAAAGTTTATTCCATCATTAATACTACTTTGATGCTACCTCAGCCTGCGGGTATGAGGGTGTTCCACCCTCGTCCTCAAGGGCTGGAACCTACAGGTGTTTGATCCTCTGTGGTAATTAATGGATCACAGCTGGAGCAGCTCTCACTACCTCACACTTTCTGTCTTCAAATGGAACTTGTGAGATTTTTTGACAAAGTGAGCACTGGATATGCTCAGCCTTGAAGTGGTTTAAAGGGATACTTCGGATTATTTGAAGTGGGGTTGTATGAGGTACTTATCCATAGTCAGTGTATTGCCTGAAGTAGAGGTCAGTTGACATGGACTCAGTTTGGAGAGGGAGTAGGAAGTGTGGGAAGCTATGCAATGTACTGCTGTGGACAGGGTCAGCAGAAAAATGTATAGCATTTTCAATATGCTATACAATGCTATGCTATGCTATGCTATATTTAGATTATTTCCACCATTTTATTTTGCCATCAGACAGTCTTCTCTAATGGTAAACTGATGTTATATAGGCCACGTATCACTTTCTATCTCTTAACCAGGCTAAAAGTCAGAAAAGGACAAAGCTGATTAAATTTTGGTAATATTTCTTAGGTAGAAGTTGCAGGATTTAAGGAGATTGTTGACATGTGGTTCAAAGTTCAGTTGAGAAATGAATGTGATACCTAGATTTTGTATTTGTTGCCAGTGGACCAAGTAACATTTGTAATTTGCTGGCTAGGTGATCAGGGTCAAAGATTATTGCTACTGGGTATCTAAAGAAGGTTACAAATCATCAATTTCTCCGTAACACTTACAATAAATGCCCCACCAAACTGCTCAGACAGCTAACATTATCCAGCTTAAAGGACAAGTAGATTTGTATATCATCTGCATAGAAGTGATAAAATACCTGATAATGTTACCTAATAGAAGCATGAAAAAGGAAAACAAAATGAGACCAAGAATCGATCCCCGTGGCACCCTGCATGTCAGTGGAGGTGGAGAAGAAACAAAGTTTCTGATAGAAACAGAAAACTCTCTATTTGAGAGATATGATTCAAACCATTTAAGAGCAGTTCCGGATATACCTATGCACTGCTTTACTCTGTTGATAAGACTGTTATAATGAGTAAAGTTTAGGAGGTGGCTGAAACACTTGAAATCTCAGCATTCGTAGAGGTTAGAGCAGAGTGACTGACAGTGATAAACATATGCAAAACAAAAATCCTGTTATGCAACAACACATTAAAATATTACTGATTGTTCCTTTAAATGCACACCACTACCTCTACTACTACCTCTATTATTTCTTGTTGTCAGTAACTTTATTATTCTGTTTTAATGCTATTTTCTACATATTGAAAAACATGTCACTTTAACTTGACATGACACGGGTGTTACGTCCTTTGTGTGTTAAAGGTAGACCAGTGCTTTCACTGTATTGCCCTCTATAATACCTGCAGCTTACATCAGCACATACATGTATTCCGTGTCCCAGTGCTGTGAAGCGGTACTGAAAAGAAAACAGATGACACTGCAGGCAGGGGACATGTCAAAGTCCCAAGACCCCTGAATTTGATGTGCTGCGTTTCCATTGAAAAAGATCAGACCTCATGCTCCCTCCGCAGGGAAAATACACAGGGGAAGCAGATTCTGAGATTTTGTTGGTGTCCAGAGGAAGGAAGGGAACAAAATGAATCGTTAACCAGGGGCCATCAAAATACGTGTGGCAGGTCATTTCTTGCTCTTGAGCTTTGATACAACAGAGTGAGCGTGCTCTGACTTATTTCTGTCACTGACCTTAAAATAGGCATGTGTTTACCCCATGGTAACCTGCCCAAGGTGTACCATACCTCTCACCTATGGCATGCTGGGATAGGCTACAGCCCTCTGCAAAGGATAAACATGTAAAGCTGCATAGGTTAATATGGATGCTGCACTTGTCCTCATATTTACATTTTCTTTTTTTTACTGGATGCCCCAAATTGATTGAGATCTGTCACTAGCCAACATGACAGATGGAATCCCAGTGAGAAATGGCAACTGTTTGCAGTAATAATGCTAGCTGAGCTAACACAAAATTAGCTCTGCAGAGAGTGAGAAATGAACTGAGCATGTAACAAAGCCCCTATGCACAAGTCAGACTCAGAATGAGGTCTATTGCCAAGTAGGTTCTCAGCATTCACAGAATTTGCCTTGGTATCTTGGGGCACAAGCATCGGCACCATCTGTGGGGGGATACTGGGTTTTATGTAGCCCCAAAATTAGAGAGAATAAAGTCACGTGCAATTTATATTGTGTTCATGGTGAAATTATGTTCTTGTGCCTCAATAATTATTAATAGCACTAGATAATCCTCACCAAGTTACATTATCTACCATTACATAGGCTGATTATTATTATCATCATCATTATTATTATTACATTGTGATACTTTGGATTAGGTTGCTGACTATGATTTTGAACAGGTAATTAGTTACAGCAGCAGAACACATTTTTAAAGTAACCCTCCAAACTCTTATTTTTTGCAAAAACTTGTATTTGATGACAGAGTTCATAAACTCGCAAAACATCATTCAGAAAGGTAATTTATGTGAAATATCATTTATCGGCCACAGGATTATTGGAAAAGACTATGCTCACCTGTTTTATTTTTTTCCCTGAAATCTTAAAAGTCCAGTTGTCACTATTTATTTAACAGCCACAGTCGCAGTGTGTCTTACCTTAAAACAGTTTCCTCCTCACTAATTTTTGTGTAAAAAGTCTGCCACATGCTAACAGTTAATTATGCACTCTGAGTAGAGAGAGAGGTTTCCCTCTTGGGATATTGAACATTTCCATATATTACTTTTCTAGGAAAAAAAAAATCATCTTGCTTTAAATCAGTCTGGTTTGTTTTTTACTCCCATGGATGTCGTCGTTGTCTGTGAATATGATATCTAAGGCCAGGCGATATGGCTTAAAAGCAATATCTCTATTTTTAAGCTCTTCCGCGATATATATCTCCATATAGACATTTTCATTTGCATTGCTGTAGATTTAACTACCCAGCAGTATTTGAAGTAGCTAAAACGAGTAAAATCGTAAACATCTACAGCAGTAAAATGCAACATACACGTTTATGCAGAAGTAATATTAACCCAAAACCATCAGATATAATAGTAAAACACTGACAGGGGCCATTTTGACTGCACAATGAGTCATTTTAAGTACATTTTGCTGTTATACTGACAGATTTTTACCTTAGTTAAAGGGACAGTTTCTCCCAAACAATGGAAGTGAATGGTGACCGGTTTTCAAACATAAAAAACGACTGGGAAAAAATCTTCATTTTTGGGTGAACCATCCCCTTTAAGTTTAGAATGCAGTTTTACTTGTAGAAGGATTAGGAGTATTTGGGGTATTAGCACTCTTGCTTATGTACTGGGCTTGTGGGTAACCTGTGTGACGGACTGTGAGGTCTTCAGAAGAGTCGCGATCGATCATATGATTGATCGTGTTTTCTCATGTGATACTTTTTTTTGTCTCTGTGAAAAAAACTCACAATTACTTGTAGCTGCTAACTAGCTAAGTTAGCTTGTCACGCACCAGCTCTGCTGTGAAGAGGACAGGAAGACGCTGTAATAATGTTACATGAACAAAGACTTTTTATTTCTTTTCTATGGCAGCAAACAATGCACAGCCTTGCAGTAACTATAATACTGCCATCTGAGCTGATCTACACATTTTATAGCTGACTGAAGTAAACATAACCAATTTAATCAATATAACACCCAGCCCTAATGATATCACTCTGATAGGGGGGAGCCCTGGGAATAAAACAAGTGTGTCTCATCATTGTATTATTACATAGTAATACAAAAAACCCCAAAATAAATAAATAAATGGCAACAAGAGTTATGGTTGAAAAAAATCACAAACATGTTCCAAGAAAAAAAAAAAAAAACACTGGGAGAGAAAGATCGACTGCTGCCCAGGTTTACAGTAAATGGGGAGAGGAGAAAATAAAAAGAAAAGGAAAGAAAGGGTGAATGATTGAGATTTTTAAAAAAAAGAGTTAAAGCAGAGGAGTGGGGAGAAAGTGGAGACAGTGGAGGGGTAGAAAGGATGAGGAGGGGTGGTGGTGTCAGGGCTGGGGAGGGAGAGGGAGCTGCAGAGGCCAGAAAAACAAGCGGAGAATAAACAGATCGAAGGAGAGAGGAGAGAAAAACAGGCTGAGAGGGGGAGAGAGGCACGGAGGGCTGGAGGCAAACTCAGCGTGAGCCAGAGAGAGGAGACAGTGACGGACAGAGGGAGGAAATAAACGGGGAGAAATAAAGAGAGCGAATGGCAGCCAAAAGAGGAGGGAGGTAAAATAAGAATAAAATAAAAACAAAGATGGAAACGAGACAGGGGAACAGAGTGAAGACGAATGTACAAAAAGAGAGTCTACAAAGCAGAGGAGACGGTCAGAAAGACATGCATCAAGACAAAGATGAGTAAAAAAAAAAAAGAGAAAAGAAAATGTTGCGTAGACTTGAGACAGGACAAATTTGTGGTAAAAGACATGGACAGAGAGACACAAGGGGTGAGACAGACAATCAAGGTGAGGAGCAGAGAGACACCGAATGATGGAGAGAGAAAAAAAACGGAAAGAAAAATAAAATAAGCAGGAGAGATGGTTGAATTGGCGGTCAGAGCTCTTCTGTCTTTATTACTTTTCTATAGAGCTGTTTGGAAGGAACAAAGGGAGAGTGTGTCTTCAATGTGTGTGGGTCCTGGATGCCCAAGGCTACCAGGAACCTGCCTGTGTGTCTTTTGTGTGTGCAGAGTACACACACACACACACACACACACACACACACACACACAGGAACAGGGTGCTCACTGCTTGCCGATGGGTTCTTTTCATTGGAGCCCAAGGCTCAACCTTCAGCTAACATAAGAGAAGCACAAGGCCAGCACGAATGAATAGGAGACACACACACCCACACTCACACCCACACTCGAGCACACACACACACACACACAAATGACCACGTCTTCCTACGCCTCCTCTCCATTCCTCTACCTCCGATCCTCCATCTATCTATCTATCTATCTATCTATCTATCTATCTATCTATCTATCTATCTATCTATCTATCTATCTATCTATCTATCTATCTATCTATCTATCTATCTATGAAACATAGCTCCACAGACAACTTGTGAAAAGACACTATTTCTGTCCGTAAAAGAAATGTTTGCCACTGTGGGACAGTTTTCTTGGAGTTTTTCCATCACTGTGAGGTTGCCAGGTAACAAAGACTCCAGTAAAATCAACAACTTTTCATTTGTATCTTTAATTTAAAGGAGCTTTACAGGAGCCTTAAGAAGGGCTGGATATCGGTACTTAATACCTTGAAGGTATTGATCGAAATAACCCAGTACCAAGTACTATTGGAACTTGTCACAGTCAAATGATACCTGTATTCAATCTTTTTTTTTTTTTTACCGAGATCTAGACAAAAATGACTATTTGTATGGTTTTGCTCACAGCCAGTCATTGCAAACCTTCAATTTAACGTATTGTGTGATTGGCCCACTACCACTAAACACAAACTAACCCTGTGTCGGTGAAGTCGAGCACAGTGGATTTTGACAGAGTTGGCAGCTCAGCGTGCCGCAATTAAAGAAAAGGTATTGAATGAAGTTCGGTATTGATTTTGATATGACTTTAAGGGTACTGGTACTGGTATTGGTACTGGTACCGTAATTTTTTAAAATGATACCTAGCCCTACTCTTCACTTTGGACAGAGCAAGACTAGATGCTTTGTCTTGCATCCAATCTTTATGCTAAGCAAAGCAAACTGTTCACTGGCTCTAACTTCACATTTAGCGGACAGATATGAGTATCAATACGTATCAGTCTTCTACTCTATCTTTTTTTATCTATTTTTGATTTTATAATGGTCATGGACACAACATAGCTCCACAAACAACTGGTGAAAAGACACTATTTCTGTCCTTAAAAGAACTTTGTGAAGTTGCCAGGCAAGAATGACTCTAGTAAAAGCACAACTTTTCATTTGTGTGTGAATTAAATAAAGGAGCTACAACATGTTAACAAGTGAGCTTTACAGGAGTCTTAAGAAGGGCTGGATATTGGTACTCAGTACCCTTAAGTTATCAATCAAAATAAACCAGCACCAAGTAGTAGCAAAACTTGTCACATTTAAACAATACCTGTACTCAATCCTTTTTGTACCAAGATCTAGACAAAAATTACTATTTGTATGGTTTTGCTCACAGCCAATCACAGCAAAGTGTGACTGGCCCACTAACCGTTAACCACCAACCCTAACCCTGTGGCGGTGAAGTCGAGTGTGATGGATCTTGGTGGAGTTGGCAACGCAGAATGCCAAAATGAAAGAAAAGGTATGAAGTAAAGTACTCTGTTGGTTTCAGTGTGACTTCAAGGGTATTGGTATCGTATTTTTTTTTTTTTTTAATGATGCCTAGCCTTAGTCTTAATTTTGGACAGAGCCAGGCTAGCTGCTTGCCCTAGCATCCAGTCTTTATGCTAAGCTAAGCAAACTGTCCACTGGCTCTAGCTTCACATTTAGTGCGCAGACATAAGTGAGGTATCAATCTTCTCGCATAATGCTCGCCAAGAAAGACAACAAGCCTGTTCCCCTTAAGGCAGTGGGTCTCAAACTGGGTGGCACCCCCCCGCCACCCCCACCCCCTGGTGGGGGCACAGAGCCACTGCTCTATGGACTGAAATTAAGTTGAATGAGTATGATTTATTTGGGGAAAATAAACAAACACTGATGCTATCATGCTGATGTTTATCTCACTGAAATTCAACTTTGATTCTTGTAGTTGATAAAAAAAAAGAAATGTCAGGGTCAGGGTCAGAAGGTTTTTTTTCTTTTGGCTTCTGGCATGGAAAGTGTCTTGTGGCTTGTTTTATGAAATGGAGCGTGAGATTGAAAGGCAGACTGGTGCACTGTCAGCAGTAGTATGGACATTGTACCAGACCATCCTGATCAAGATGGAGCTGAGCTGGAAGACAAAACTCAATTTATCAATTGATCTACATTCTAACTCTCACCGGTCGTGAGCTTTGGGTAGTGACCAAAAGAATGAGGTTGCAGGTACAAGAGGCCAAAATGAGTCTCCTCCATTGGTTATCCCGGCTCAGCCTTAGAGACAAGGTGAGGAGCACAGACATCCTGAGGGAGTTTGGAGTAGAGACGCTGCTCCTTCAGGTTGAAAGGAGCCAGCTGAGGTGGTTCAGGCATCTGATTAGGATGCCTTCAGGACGCCTCCCTGTTGAGGTTTTCCAGGCACATCCAACTGGAACACACCTGGTTTGGATCCCCCAGGAGTAGCTGGAAAGTGTTGCTGGGGAGAGAGGTGTCTGGAATACCCTGTTTAGCCTACTGCCACTGTCACCCAACCCTGCAAAAGCATGGATGGATGGATGGATGGATGGATGGATGGATGGTGCAAATGGCATTCATTCACTTGCAATTCTGACATATTTTTATCTAGTTGAAAGGAACACTTCACTGAAATGGTGCCAACTGGGTAAGCTCATGGTTTGCAGGTTTTCCAGGTCAGTGCCATCCACCTAAATATGGTATTTCCAGTGACGTTATACAGGCGCATGACCTTAAAAATATGGTATCATTACTGGTACCACATGCAGCATCATCTTAACCTGTAGTAGACCCATAACGGTTACCACAGGACAGCTCTTTAGAAGTCATTTTCTTGTAGGTGCATGGGTTTTGATGGTATAGTTGCACATCAGCCAGTGGACACAAGTGCGTCAACTCTTACACTGCCACTCTTCAACACTAATTTCTCCAAACCATTGTTTCCCAACCAGTGTTTTAGATGTTTCTGTGCTACAACACACCTGATTCAAATGATCAGCTCATCATCAAGCATCTGCAGAAGCCTGATGACAACCTGATGATTTGAAGATTGTTGACTGAAGACCAGAAACACTGCACAGCTCAGAAATATCTTCTAGAGTAAGAAACCTTACTACAATTGTTAAAATTTAAGTGTTGCTTTGGGAGGAAATTACAATTAATCATCTATTTACTAAACTGGACATGTATTGTGAACTATATTTCAGCTACAGTCCACAACTTTTATTGCAGCTTTGTTGTTCTTGAAAATCCTTCATCTGCAGTAACTTTTTTTTGCTTGTAAATCAGTTGATTTATACTATTGTGAGGTAACTTGAAGTTTTTGCGACACAAAATATTTTATCCAGATTAGTTGTTGTTGCTGTGAGTAACACTTGGTGTCTTCACAGTTGGAAGAGCTCAAGTCCAGCAAAAAATAAGCACATCAGCATTTAGAGTTTTGTGACTTTGTGCCCTGGGTGCTTTTACCAGTTTTCATAGAGGACAGACATGGTGAACTGATGGTTTACACTTCGAGGTGTTCAAAATTCATTCAGCGAGGTGTGTGGTTCACTGTGTCTTTTGCAGACTGCAAATGGAATAGATGGAATTTTGTAAGAATTTCTCGATCAATACAACCGCATCTCTGATTCTTGTGATAGTTTTAATCAGATATTAATCGGTTATTCTTTAAACCTCTAAAATAATGAATAAAATAACAAAAAAGCTGTGTCATCAGGTCTATCATCACAGCTGGATGCTATGTTTACTTGACTTTTCTGGTCATTTTTACACTTTCATTGATCCATTAATGCTTTTACTGCAGTTTTATCATTTTATTATGGTGTTTGTTTTATATCAGCACAAGAATATTAAGTCAGCTGATGCTACATGAATTGATATTTTGAAAATTGAATATTTTTACTTGGCTTTTTTTAAGCAAAAGCATCAAACATTTTATTTCAGCCTCTCCCATGTGAGGATTTGCTACTTTCCATATCAAAGTAATTTGAATATCACTGGGTTCTGGACGTTTGTCACCTTGGGCTTTGGGACGGATAAATCAGTAACAGAAATAATCATTATTTTCAGACCTCTTTTTACATTTAAATCATGGATAACACTGCTAGAGAATGAGTTTGTATTTCTTTGTTTTTAAATTTCCCACAGCAGCCCATAATATTCTTTCAAATGACAACATCTCTGCTCTTGGCTGTATTTCTAATAACCAGTCGATGGTTCGGACTGTAGATTAAACTTGGCTCAAAGTGTACATTCCTCATTGTTTGCGCCTCTGTGCTCCCACACAGTTGTATCTGTAACCACACTCTTCTCTGCATCTGTTAGACACTCTGTTTCACTCCTCTGTGCCAACACTGCTAAATCTATTCAAACTTGCCCACTCTGGATAGAGCGACTACTGATGAATCCATTTTGTTCCCTCAGTTGAGTGTCAGGGTTGGTGTCAACAAATCTTTCATCTGTCAAGGCTTTATAATCTAAAACAATTTAGTCTTTTCATAAGTGAGTCACTGCGAGATCAAGGTGATGCTGCAGCACATCATTCTGATTATCACAGCAGGTGGTCGATCAGTGATTCACCAGGATGAATAAAAATCATTTCAGGGCTCCCAACTCAAACTAGTGATTTCACTATTGTATATGCCTCTCCCTTTTGAGCTTCATGGGTGATTTTATCCATTTTGTAAGATAATTTCATCTCGTGCACAAAGTACAGCAGCAGCAAGTTTTAAATGTGCCAGATATGTAAAGGCTGAATTCTGACATCTAATACTACTGTATATCTAAACCATCTGTAGTAGTGTTTAACACACTCATCTGGTAAAATAGAATGAAAGATATGAACAAACTGTTAGAAATCAGCGTGTTGTGAAAACAATTCAGAACCAGGCGTCTCTTGCTGAAATGTGATATCCTGTCAGGCTCAGTACTTAGATTACTCAGTGTGAATGTTACCCAGTGGGAGCATTCTGATTTTAAAAGTAACTAAGTGGAATACCTAGTGTAATGCATGCGTATATTCCTGTGCTGAATGTTCAGATTAGAACAAATAACTAATAATCTTAGTTTCAGTGAACATGACAGTGATTATATTGCTTTGGGAAGACACTGCTTATCTTCCTAAATCAACCCCTTTCATCTCAGTCCCTGTTTAGTCAGTCTTAATGTTGAAAATTCTCATCCGCTTCACTCATCCGCTTCCTTCTTTGTGATTAGGATGGATTGAATATCAAGTGCTTACACATAAATTTGTTCTCCTTTCTGGTGTTTTCTTTGGGCAATGTTAAAGTACCAGGGTGCATGATTTAGTGGTATCTAGCAGTTAACTTGCAAACTGCAAACACCTCACCTCCCCCTCCCCTTCCAAGCATGTAGGGAGAACCTACAGTGGTCCTGAAACTCATGCAGAACAACAGAGGCAGTATCTAGAGCCATGGTTTGTCTGTTCTGGGCTTCTGTAGAAACATGACGCTTCAACATGGCCGCCTCGATGGAAGAGGACCCACATCCTCTGTGCAAAACATAACAGTTCTTATTTTCAGGTGATTATATACAAACATACTTATGAATGATAAGATAAGATAAGATAAGATAAGATAAGATA
>JAJHUR010138615.1:0-10535 GCA_027495735.1 Lutjanus campechanus
ATATAAAAATAGATTTATGATTCTGGATCAAAATGTTCTGCCTGTGCATTTTGCTAAGCTTCTATCTGTTTCATCCCGTTATTGTAACGCACACTGACTGACTAAGGAAAGAAACAACTCAGCTGGGAGAATCTCGGTCGACTGAGAAGACTCCAATTATTGATTCAAATCTTCATCTTTAAGGGGGCAGCCCTGCTATCTCTATATGTTCAAAATACACAGAGAGAAATGCTTCTGTATAAAAGTAGCTTAACCACCTTCCAAAACTGAGGTATCCCTTTATACCCGCAGTGTGAACTACAGCTGATGCTGGGCTGGAACTACGACTGAACCGATCAGACAACACGTGAGAGGCTGGAGGAGGATGTTGTGAGCAGAGTCTGGTTCATAACACATCAGGTAACAAGTCATAATGTATACATTATATTGTGTTTTGGAACGAAAACCCTTCAAAACTTGGCGTCCAGCCTCAGCCCCACACCCCTGTTTCCTGTCTTTCTTCTCTCTCTGTTGACAGACCTCTGTTGTGTGTGTGTGAAGAGAATTTAACACAAAAACCGTCCAGTCTGGTTCAAGACTGAAAACTGCCAGACCTTTCATATCTGGTATCATACTGTATGACAGTGAGTCTTTTTTTATTACACATATATTTATCTTTTCAGTTAAATAGTGGCAGCTAAGATATGTTTTACAGCTGAATATCTGAATACCTGCAAAAAGAAAACAAAACATCATAACATGCAAGTGTCCTTGGCTGATTTCTAGAATAGTTTGTGAAGAAAACGCACAACACTCATTCTTTTCACTACTGAATTTAACCAATAATTGAGTTTTAGGTCAGGATTTTTTTACTGAGTCTCTTTTCTTTAGAATGTTTTTGTTTTGAAAATCATTGACCCATCGACCCAAAAACTAAACGATGCAACTTAAAGATGCAGTGTCTAAGAAAGTGAAGAAATGGATACGTATTAATCTCTTTGTCTTGTCAATGTGTGAACAGATAGTGAGGTAACTTGCCTATAACAGCTTGTGGACTGATTTATGTGTAAAGGACTCAGAACAGGATGTGCAGTTTATGCGAGTGCCTTCAGTCTCTTCAGCTCCCCAACAGCGCCAACATTGTGCAACGCTAGCTAACATTAGCGTAGAAATGGAGTCAACAAATGACGAGTCAAAGCTAACAATACTGCAAAGAATGTGAATATTAATTGTGATAGTGTTGTCTCAGCCGGCTAATGTTAGCTAACTTGGGCTTGCTTGCTAACACGGACAAACTGCTAGTTAGCTAACGTGGCAAAATACTGGCGTAACATCCAAGCATGATTAATGCTCACACCTAAGAGCCAAAGGACGAAACATGAAGACTGGGATTCAAACTGGGGACTTCTTATAACAGTCAGCTGCAGTGTTCATTCAGCTAAAGAGCCACGCCCGTTAGCAAAGGGTCACACAGCTGTATTAGTGCGTTACACCGTCTTGATTGGATAATGTCAGCTAATTTATCCAGAGGCCGATCTGGCTGGTAAATTGGCTGGCTTGACATTTACAAATCACTTTATCAGCTAACGTTACAAAGCAACCAATGCCAGATCTATGAAGCTGAGTTACAGCTAGCTAGGCTAACCTTAGCTTATTTCCTCGCTAAATAGTATCTGAGTAGATATGTTAGTTGGCCAGCTTGCCAAATAATTTCACCAGCAAATGTGATCCATGATACTAATTTGTGTATTAAGACGGTGTTGATTTTAGCAACAATAAATGATGTAACAGTCCAAAGCAAAGGTGTATAAATAACAATTGTTTTTGACTATAAGCTAAGTTGAGGTTGGCCAGCTAACTGTAACTTGATATGGCATGGATCTGGTGTAGGTTGCTTCGTAATGTTAGCCTACAGAGTGTGAGTGCGAGTGCGAGCAACAGGATAGATGCTAACTGTTGTTCACCTAATGGCCACCGCTGTCACCAATAATAAAGATTTTCTGAAAAGTCCACATCGTACCTTTAAAAATAGTGGTTAGGGTCAGAGGGTCATCATTTTACTTTCATTGTTAGCTAAGAAATAACAGTATCCTGTATTTTTCTTTACATTTCCAGATATGTTGTTCCTCAGCTGCTCAGCCTTATTTCTTCCAGTGTTAAATTAAGTCTGTTCTGTCAAATAAATAACAAAACATCCGGTCTACAGACTGATATGTGAGAAGAACTGCTGAGGAGGAAGAGGAGGCGGAAGGCTCACCTCTCATCAGGAGTGTCGACATGAAAAGTACGCTCGATGACAGTGGTCCACTGCAGACAGCGGATGATGAAGGTGTTCGGCTTGGGCCGCTCTGTCTTCATCAGCTGACATTCTGGAAGTCACACAGAGATCGATGTGCGCCGTTAGACAGATTATTTGTTTTCAGTGCGTGAAACGTGTGATGGAGGCCTCTTGTTCGTGTCTCACTTGCTACAGAGAAGTTGTTGAGCGGGTAGGCCAGGTCAGAGTCCTGCGGTTTGTCCTTGTAGCCGATGAAAGAGCCGTCTGTCTTCAGCAGAAAGTAGCGCGGTCGCCAGTTCTTGATGTACTCACCTGCAGGGAGGAAAACAACCGACAGGTTACATCCTGCTACACTCACACGTCTTCGGCCCGAGCTGGAAGCAGCCCAGGCTCGACTTGAGAATCACTTTAATTTTGTGATGAATGTGGAGGAACGTGTCTCTATAATGTTGGTGTTAACCTGCTAATGAGACTGAACTCTCATTTTGTTTCACTACATTTTCTTCATTTTTCACACATTTTCAGTCCACAGATGCTGAGGCGCCGGTTTCTTTGCTGCAGGGCTGCACAATTAATCGAAATATTATCGAATCACAATGTGGCAAAGCGCAATAACCAAATCACAGATGCAGCAATTTCTCAATAAAGGAGAAAACAGCATTAAAATGAAGCATTGTGGTGCTGCAGAGATGCACTGGTCTAAAAATCTTGTTCTCCAGATGCTTGGTAAAGACCCCAACAAATCTCACATCATCGCAACTGTAAAAAAAAAAAGTGTGTGTGAAAATTCCCGCTAATTGTGAATTATATCACAATACAAATAATTGCACTGTGATTTTTTTTACTCATAATGTGCAGCCCTACTTTACAGTTCAGGGACAGGTTCAAATTCTCCTTAAAATCAGATGAAACAAGCCTGTGATTGCATCATTCCAAGAGGAGTGACAGTGAGTATTAGTTTAGCCAGTTAAAGGGAAGGAAAGGGAGATTTTTATTTAGATCATTTTATTTTTGACATTATATTTTGTGGTTGTCACAGTGGAAACACCATCACTTTTATCCACAGGGGCCTCCAAAATCAACAAAACATGAAACTACCTTGTAGTAGCTTTAAAATAACCTGATAATTCTGTTATTTCATTTTAACTTAACAGCAAACATCAGCTAAGAAACACATTTAAACATCTGCACCACTTGCAGGAGAAGATCAACTCTTCAGATGAGAAATACTGTACGAACACGGTGCTGATTCTTATTCAGCAGCCGTGAAGTGTTGAGTTTCCTGCTGTTCTGACTCATCAGTTTGTGACACAATCACAACAAATGCTGGAATACATGAATATGTCGTGGTGAGATGTTGACATCTCTCAGAGTCACATTAGCACCACAGCTAACAAAGAACGAGGCGCTGGAACCAAAGTGTGTCTGTATCAGTGATCAACGGCTGAATTGAACTGAACTGAACTTGAGCTCAGCATCTATCCAACAAATCAAATTCTGACAAAACTATTCTCACACATCTGATGACTCACGCGGCTTCAGAACAACAGTGTGATGAGGATGACAACGACAGAAACAGGATGAAGTCAGAAAGCTCAGTCAGCTCCGCTTAAAAGCTGGTGAGCAGCAGAGAGTCAGCAGCAGAGGAGAACGTGCAGCCACGTCTATGCTGCTGAGTCATTAGAGCTGCAAGATAACTTAGAAATTTAGGCTGCTGGTAATTGATTTCTTTCTACAGATACACCTGCCAAAGATTATTTGGTTAAGTGTTTAGTGTATAAAAATTCAAAAATTTGTCATTTTAAAATCCTCAAAAAGCAGGAAGAGGTCTTAAAATGACTTGTTTTGTTAAACTAACAGTCCAAAACCCAAAGATATTCAGAATATAATGATTTAACACAGAGAAGAAACCAAATCCCTCCAGTGAAAAGCTCAAATGAGTATCTAGCAATTGCATTTAATCCATTTATCAATTATCAAAATTGGTGTCAATTATGTCTGCAAGCTGAGTAGGAGCAGAGGCGGCCTAAAAGCTACAAAAGGTTCTTGGTTCAATCTCCAAAGCGGCACGATAAATACAGATGGGGAGAGTGAAAATGATGATGATCAATCAATTAACAAACTGCTGTTATTTATTTTCTTATGGACCAGATCATAGAATAATTGACTAGCTGGTTCTTCACCTACAGCAATGATGCATTTATCAAAGCTACAGTAAATTGCACTTATGGATCATTATATTTAACATTAAAATGATCAAGTTTCGCAGTTTGAATCTGTCACAAGTTTAGTTCTTCACTCGTGGCCTAAGAAAGACAGTGACAGTTTGGCCGTCTGTGAGTTTGGTCAGATTGCCATTAAATAATAAAATTGAAAATCTGTGAATCCTAAAGCCAAGTTCAGACCAAAGATTTGCAAAAAGCCAAATTGAAACTTTGTGCAACATCCTGAAAACCTGCCAGTTTGCACCAATGCGACCAGACGAGACGGTGCATCGTCTCCATCACAACGTCTCTCTGTACTTCAGCTCTCACTGCCGGCTGCGCAGGCTTTTTTCTTGTAGCTGGATATAATCTGTAGGATCTTAAAATATGAATGAGCACAGCGATGGTGAGTTAGCTGCTGCACTTTAAGGGCGGCAGAAAAAAAATCGATTCTCTTCAAGGCAGAATCAGTAGGATTTGTCCGAGCTGTGCGTAAATGCACCAGAAAGACAGCTGATTGTTCATTCTCGGGGTTTTGGGGTTGGTAAAACGTCCAGAGCACAGCAAAATAATGAGAAAATAAGGAAATACAGCTTTACAGACACCACGACATACTTCTTACAGGTCATAAGTGATGATTGAGATTGAAATGAGTCTATACATTGTTTTTATTTGGCATTTTGTGTTGCATGTTATACCTTTAAGTATCAGGATTCTTTTTATCATGACTCTTATCACTCGGCGGAGGAGGCTCGTTCACAGCTGCTCTGATGCACTTCCATTAGGGGTGAACAGTTTTGAAGAAACAATCTAATTACAATTATCTTCACTAATATTGCAACTGCGATATGATTAATTTTTACATCATTATTCTCATTTTAAGTGAAAAACACATTACAACAATTATTGTGTGTTGTTTTTTTCAGGGATCTGCACGAAACAAAGATGTTTTCTGAAGTCTAGAGGATGACGTGTTGGCCAGGACACATCTGCAACACTACAATATTTAATTTAAAATAGTGTTTTTTGACAAACATTTCACCTTTAACAAATATTGTGCATCCTGTGGTTTGAAAATTGCAGTAGACCACATTGCAACTTGATAAAATTTCACTAATTGTTCAACCCTAACTTCCATCACTCTGGATTTGACGTTAATGTTGTGTCTCAAGTTTCGAGCAACGTAGAAGACACTCTGAAATCTGATTTAAGTGACCAGAACATCTGGACTGAGACACATCTGTAGAAATCCTTTTGGAACGGTAACTCTAACCACCTCTGGCCTGCATCTGATTGTCAAAAATCACATTTCATGTGGTTCTTTATGTGTCCAGACGTTCAAAAATCAATCTGGATACAATCTTGATTTGGGCTGGCGGTCTGAACAAGGCCTAAGTAGTCCTGCACCTCTTATTCTCCTGTCAACGCCATAAGATTTCATTTAGACTGATTTTCCTTTGGTTTACAGGTTAAATTGATTTCTCACTGTTCTATGTCACACCCAACATCCTGTTCAAAAGGAAATACATCATATTAAAGAAGCAAACAAGTCATTTCAAGAGGTCTTTCATGATCCCCCTGGTCTTTCAGTTTTGTTAGTCTTTTCATTCATTCAAACCCCATTTATAACAAGTGGAACAGGTCAAACAATTGAGTCTCCACCAAAATAAACTCTGCAGTCAACAGCAATAATGTTGCTCCACATTCAGAGTTTACGACTTTTTTTTGTGCTTCTCAAAGTTCTCAAAAATTCCGTTTCAACACCCCAGTTCCCGAGCCGTTCTGAACTGCGTGTGAACTCTTGAGTTTTGATCCTGAACACCCCAGAGAGCTGCTTGGGGCAGTTTCTCTACGAGGGCTGTTAGGGCTGAATTATAAGAGCACACAGAGGTGCAATAAACAATTCAGGGACTTGTGGGGGCCGGAGAGGAAGGAACCAGAGTGTTAGGTCATCCTCTGTATGCTCATAGTGCCACAGAGAAACTTCCCCCTGCCTGCCAGCCAACAGCCCTGAGCTCAGACCAGACAAACACACCTCCAGCACGCACACACACACACACACACACACACACACACACACACACTAAAATCACTGTGGGAAATAACACACCAGCCAAGTGCAGCTCAGACTGGGCTGCAGCGCTGCAAAGCCTGCCTTCTCTGCTCGCCGTCTGGCAGGTAAACAACCATTGTTTGGAGGTGCTGTTCTTCAAACTGGCAGGGTGGCTCAGGCCATGTCCACACTGAGCCGCACAAAAACACATCTTTTCTCTTCTGACTGAGGCCGGTGCTTTCAACAACCAAAGAACTTTGTTTTTCCTGAGCACTCGTCTGAAAACACTGGTCTTGTTTTGTAGAGTTGGACCAGGAAAACAAAGACTTTTCTGAAATAAAGACATCGGCCTGGTCACGCACTGTCACACAGGTGACATTAACCAGAACTTATGTTTCTGTTTTCAGACAACATCTCATTTATAGACATTTCATTGATGTCTCGGTGCAGCGACTGCTTGTTTAACAGGCTTCAACGGGAAGAGCTGCGTGTTCAGCGACACTGAAATAAACCGTAAGTGTCCACATACAGTAAGTGACGAAGGAAAGATGCAGAAGAAGTAACTGGTTTCCTGTTGCTTTTGCATTTCAGTGAGTCCTGAACTTTTCAAAAACAACAGCTGTGTCTCACATTCACACTACATACACATTCACATTGATAAATGTACAAAATTAAGTATATTTAAAGTTATTATTATTACTGTCGGCCCCTACTGCAATGCCCAAATCAAACGCAGGAGCTGCTCAGAAGTGAGGGTGTGGGCTCAAGGACCATCTTATGAAAGATGAAGTGTTAAAACTTTTGGGGGAAAAATTAGGCTTTCTTATTAAGTTTAACAGGCAGCATCACTCCAGAGTCACGTCCATCCGTTAGAGATATGAAACAGTATAAATATTTCATATCACGATTATAGTTTCTAAAATTATCACTGTCGGTAACTTAAGTTGATGCTGGAGGATAATTACAAATCTGAAACAGCAGTACTAATCTTTGGGAATTTTAGTGCATTTTATCGTGAAACCAACTATCGTTTAATCCCTAAACTGATCATTTCACATTAGTGCAAAATGATGAAATACGTGCTTTTCTTGTAAAATCAGGTCAATGTACTTTAGTGATATGAAAAGACCGACATTTCTCAGCCCAGCACCTGTAGAGGCGTTCAGGGACTGAACACGTTTAAGAAAATGTTAACAATTGTAGCGTGTAAATGCATCATTCTGAGGTGAAAACAGAGCGAATAGATGCCGTTGATTTTTTACATTAAAGCTTCTGTAGGTTGAAAAAGGTCAAAAGAAGATGACGATGACACAACCCGCCAGCTGATGCAGCTTGTTGAGCACATAAAGCCTGAGAACTTCAATTCACCTGCATCTTTTTTACCGACATAATAATTTCCTCCATATTTCGAGCAGGCCCAAGATTTCGAGCATGAAAGGAGTGAAAAGATTCATCATTATTTTATTATTACTTATTTTATTAGAGTTATTGCATTTAGCTGCATTTTCATAAAATTTAAATTAAAAGTGAGCCCACAATCAACGTTTTGCCCTGTCAGCTGTTTATAAAGACCCGCAGCGGTATCATTTGTCCAGGAGCTTATTGATATTTTGTTACTGACCAGTCAGGAACGGGTACCAGTTTAGAACCGGTTCTCGATACCCATCAGGAACAAAACGAATTCAAAGTCTGGGAAAACATTTTGCTTTCTTGTTGTTTAACAGGCAGCAGCGCTCCAGAGTCACGTGTCCATCCATGCAAATCTTTGATCATTTCACATTTGTATAAAATGGTGATGATGTGGTTTCTTGTGAACAGTGGGGTGAACAAAAAAGAGACTATGCGGAACCGAACGTGTGTAGAGGAGTTTAGGGAAGGAAATGTTTGCAATTTTAGCCTGTAAATGCATCATTCTGATTCACTCTGAGGTAAAAAATAGAGGAAAAAGATCTGTGCTGTTCAGTTTTTTACATTAAAGCTGCTGTGGCACTTTTTTTTTTTTTACTATTAGTGTTTCTTTTTGTTTTGTTTTTTAGTTCACTCTTTTTTCTTTTTCGTTTTTTCCTTCTCACTTAAAAAAAGAGATCAAATCTAAATAGGATGCCCAAGTTTCAGCATGTCCTTTGATTCATATTACATAACATGAACATGACAGGGGCACAAACTTTAGTGGCATCTAACGTTCGCCTCAGCCTCGCCTTCCAACCCTGAAGGAGTAACTACAGTGGCTGCAAAACCCGCAAAAAAAGCTAAAAGCTGTATCTCAAGCCAGTGTTTGGTTTGTTTCTGGTTCGTCCTTCTGGGCTACTGTAAAAATGTGGCGAAACAACATGACAGATTGTTGATTGGGACCTGCGATCATGGTTATACACTAATGAAAACAATTATATATTTAATTTGTTCGATATTCTGCCTAAATCCTACACACTAGTACATCATTTCCTTCGTCTTTTGGGGTGAACCAGGAGTTTAAGTGCTTGTCACTCCATTTGATGCACATCAACTGATGTCTGGAAAAAAAAAACTCTCAGACCTAGATAGTTCAAGTTGGTGCAAGACTGAGATTTTCATTCAAATTTTACTGAAAGGTGACAAATTTGCAGGCCTATAAAAATTAAACGGGAAAAGTGTTGCTTAAGATCAGAGTGTTTGGAGTTTTGAACTGGTTTTGAAAACGTAAGTTATTACCGATGCCACTACATGACCTACACAAGTTAACAAAGCCATCCGTGATTACTATTACTATAAAGTTATTCTTAATGCCTACCACTGGGTTGGATTCTCCTTGAAATCAGATGAAACAAACTTGTGTTTACGTCTTTCACAGGCAGAGTTAACAGTACAGTACATACAGAGACATGTTAGCCAGTTAAAAAGAAGCAGGAGGAGATTTTTCTTTAGATAATTTGATTTTTGACGTTACATATGACATGTAAACTGCCTTTTCAGTATATTCCTGTAATGTAACGGTATCAGGTTCAACTCCCTCAGCAGCTGTTGTGTTAATCTTGTTTCTGATGTCCTGGAGCAAAACACACATCTCCACCTGAACACTGAACGAACGAGTCAGCTACATGACTAAACGTAAAAATGTAAATCAGAAGAATAAGAACAGAGAACAGCAGCCATCTGCGACTGAAAACATTTCGTTTTCCATCCTACATAAAGACAAACCTAAAGCCACACCAGACACAGATAAATAAAGTCATTCAAACAGCAGACGGGTCCAGAAAACATCCGCCATGTCTCAATCCAACCGTCAGGTTTTCTCATAAATCCGCTTCCTTTGTGTAAAAGGAGAAATGACTTCCAACAGTAGGTTAGCATTGTTGTTTCTGTTCTGTCAGATAATTTCAGCTGAATTCACAACTTCATCTGAGGGGAAACGTGAAGAAAAGCACTTTGTAGTATGACTGGTCAAAATAATGAAACCTGGCTAAACATCATATTTAGCAATGCTCGATATACCAGCACGTCATCTGTATCGGCTGATAAAAGCTTTAAAATGAAATATTGGCTCCAGGGCTGTGCAGGGCTGTTCAATGCAAAGATTCGACTTATAAGCCAGACTGTTTTCTCATCTAACATGGTGAATTCAGGATTTATTTAAAACAAACCAGAGCTGGTGACTGTTGGAGCAGTGAAAAGACAAACCACAAAGGTTTTGTCAAGTTTTATTTTGTTTCTGTTGTTTAAATGGAGTGTTTTGCAGAGTGAACAAGGCAATTAAAGCTCGTCTTAGCTCGGTGAAAGAGAGGAACTTGAATTCAGGAGGTGATCAGTTGTCATTTTGTAATGTAATTTAGTTATTTTGTCACAGCTCACACACCTCTCACAGTCTTTGTCTCATCAACCACCGTTTTCTTCGGTTGTTTTAATCGGTAGTGGCAGCTGGTATGCGATAAAACATCCATCGTGACCCATTACACAGCGAGATAACATTTTCACTTGGTCAGTCCCACCAGGATTTCACAGCCGTTTTTTTAGGATTGTTGCAGCTTGAATTGTCTGATTTCACAGA
>JAJHUR010138615.1:10555-26435 GCA_027495735.1 Lutjanus campechanus
CAACGCGGCTCAATATTACAAAAATTCCAACAAAACATGCTTTCGTTGTAAAAGGAGAAGTGCAACTGGGGGGTATTCCACAAAGAAGTAAAATCTTTTTGGTGCTCACATTATAAAATACAAAAGTACACAACGCATTCATAAATGTCTATAACAATGACAAACTTTGTGTTTAAAGTCAGTTCATTGAGACGAAGAATTTTCATTATCGACTAATCTCTCAATGATTTTCTTGATTAATCGATTAGATGAGTTTTGGTCCATAAAACATCAGAAAATCATGAAAAATGGCGATCAGTTTTTCCCAAAGCCCAAGACGACATCCTGTCAAACTGAGGATTGTTTGTCCACAACCCACCCACACCTTTTTATCTATAAAAAAAAGATTTTGCAAATGACAAATCAATTATCAAATAAGTTGCAGATTAATTTTAATAGTTGATTAATAACTGATTAATCGATTAATTGTTGCATCTCTATGTACATATGTGACGCTTGCGCAGAAGACTGCTTTGATTGGAACTCGTGGGAAGCTACGGTGATTGGTCGAATTTACAGAAAAGTTGTAGTGACTGCAAGGTCCTGCAGAATTCACAGGGACTGGTTGAATTTGCATTTATTGTTGCAATCACAACATCACGACTTCCTGCAGGGCGTGGGGTTCTGTGGTCTACAACTCTGAGGTGATTCATGTCGGCCTCCAGTTTTTCTTTCGTTTTGCATCCAGCTAACTGACGAAATGATGATGTTGGCTCTAAAAAGGTCTAGATCAGGCTTTGATACACACGCAATACTTGTGAGCAGATAAATTCAGTGTTTTCATGAAATTTGTTGAATTTGTTTGGTAAAATATAATAAACACAGACAGTTGGATGCAATCTTAGCCATTATAGATGAAAACATGAACCCTGCTCACCTCTTTTCTGGACCCAGCCTTCCTTGACGACGTTCTGGTCGCTCATGGTGGCTTCTCCTCGTCACCAGTTCTCCCAGTTCTCCCAGTGTGGTGACGGTGAAGGGACAGTTGTCGGGGGGGTGGTGGGACAGTTTGTTCAGCTGAAGCTCAGTCAGCCTTCCGTCTGACCGCCTGACCTCTGACCTCCAACCTACGTGCGCCCGCTCTCGCCTGACCTCAGATCTGTCAACTTGTTCCCCGCTGGGCCGTATGAGTCTGTAGTGTCTCTCTGTCGTTCTCTCTCTCTCTCTCTTTCCCACAATCACTTTCTCTTTCCTCCTCTCGCCCCACCGACCCGACCTGACGTTCCCTTGCTGTCTTCTGTCTCTCTCCCCTCCTCGTCTTCCTCACCTCTCCTAATTTTTACTTCCCTCTTTCTCTCCCTCCCTCCTTCTCGCTGTCTGTTTCACAGTTTTGTTCACTCCCTCGTTCTCTCAAACTTCTTCTTCTTCTTCTTCTTCTATGTTCAGGCGCTCCAGCGGTGAGTCAGCCTGGAAGGAAACGGAGGCAGAGAAAGGAGAGAAGGGTGAAAAAAAACACACAGAGCAGGTCAGTGGATAGTTTCCCTCGTACAGCAAACACAGCAGGCTGCCACTTATTGTTCAGACCCTTAACACACTTCCTGCCTCCTTACCTCCTACTCTCCTTCCCCTTCTTCCTTCCCTCCTCCTATCCTTCCTTGCCTTCTTCACTAACTCCTTCTTTTCCTTCCCTCTCTCCATCAGTCTTTCCCTAGCTACTCCTCCCCATTTTTTCCTCCTCTTTTCCTTCCACCCTCCTTTACTTTCCTTCCTTCACCTTCCCTCTCACCATTCACCCCTTAATATCATCTCCTCCTCCCTTTTCCTCTCTCCCTCCCCCCTACTTCCCTCTCTCCATCAGTCTTTCCCTAAGTACGACTTCCCCAACCTCCTCTTTTCCGTCCTTCCTTCCTTCCTTTGTTTCATCCACCCCAGTGTCAATTTTATCAGCGAAACGTTTGGCGATAAGTATTCGTTGGCGTCATTTCATGACTACATTGTGACAACAATGAAAATGAAAAAAATATTGCGATGAAATCTCTGTTCATTATGCCCCGACAAGCAAAGACAAGACTAAACAGTTGGATCTGTTTGGGAGGAAACTTAAGTTAGAACACAGCAATCAGCACCAGTAAATCTAGCTAGCTTAAAAAGCCGAATGACACCATTAGCCGCTGCTGGCAGCTGGTCTTTCAAATGATGAGTCTATCGTCTTTACCAGCAGCTTGTCAGGTGACAAGAAAGAATAGACAGAGGGGAGACTTCCTGTGGACACTTGTATCCTTCCCAATGAGGACGGAGCGCCTTGTGGATTAAAAGCTAGGGCTGCACAATTAATCAAATTTTTATCGAAATCCCAATATGGCTTTCTGCAATTTTCAATGGCGGGAGATGCAAAATTTGTTAAAGCCAAAATGTGTCAAAAAAACATTTAAATGAATGAATGTGGTGAGGCAGAGACGTATCAGAGTGAAAAGACTTAAAGAACATCTTCATTTGGCACAAATTCCTGCAAAAATAAAATCACACCACGGTCATTTTAACATGTTTTTCAATCAAAGTAAGAATAATGATGTAAAATAATATTGCAAATCTTATCCGTCAAAATAGTCACAATTTTTTCAAAGTTGTTCAGCCGTATTAAACGTGTGAAAAGACGCCTGAAAACAAACTGTGCCACAGTGTTTGCCAAAATAAATATCAGTTATGCAAGCTGACTGATTAAATATATATTCAATATATGTGTATAATGTCAGTATAGCTCAAATTTCTGTGTGGATTCAGGGCGCATCGCCTCGCTCCGTTAACATATTGTTACATTTAACAGAGCTAAGCTCACAGTAAACATTTACTCCTTTGAAAGGATAATTCGTGAATTCTTACAACCCATAAACAGCCACTAACTTATTCAACATTTAACATAATTCAGTATTAATCGTAGCTCCATATAGGATGAATAAACGTGATGTTTCCTGATAATGCTGGTCTGCCTTACTGCTAAATTCTTAAATCAGAGTAAACAAGATGTTGAATTTAGCAGCGGACCTCAGAAATATGTAAAATGTCTGTTTTGTCAGGTAATCAACACATCAGTGTCTGAAAAACAACAATGACAGATCCATAGTGACTTCATGCGAGGGCTGCACAAAATCACAAAATGGCCAAGTGCATTATCCAAATCGCAGAGTCAAATCACTTTTTTTTTATATAAAAAAAGGAAAAATGTGAGAGAACAGCATTATAATGAGGTGCTGTAGTGCTGCAGAGATGACCTGGCCTAAAAATCATGTCCTCCAGATGAAAGAAAACATGTTTGTGTGGTAAAGACCTCGATAAATATCCTATTTTTCAGTGAACATGAACATTTTAATGCAAAACTGATTTCCACTAATCATATTTCATATCCAAATTGCAATTTCCCAGTATGACTTTTTAACCAAATCGTGCAGAACTACTTTATGCATTCATGTCTATATGACATCAAAGAATGTGTCAGTAACCTTCTCAGCCTAGACGACTTAAATACTTTATGATACACTTACTTCTGACTGGAATTTTTACAGTCTGGAGAAATATCCTTCAACAAAATCCAACACGGTTTCATGAAACTGTCTGAAACACTGACTCAAATTAAAACTAAGAAGTTCCACTGGCCAAAACTTGACCAAGACAAAACAAACTACTAAAATGTGACTTTCACTAAGTACGATTTTCAGGAAGTGACTAAGACTAAAACTAAATTTAAAATCCTTGTGAAAATAAACACAGATCCCTTCATCACTAACTCCTCTCCCTCCCTGAATCATCAGTCACTTGGTACTTTTAGCTCTTCTCTTTCCTTCCTTTCTCCTTCCTTCCTTCTTTACCTCCCTCCTTCACTAGACCCTACTTTCCTTCTCCAGCCTCATCTCTCCGTCCACTTTCCTTACCTCCTCCCATCGTCTCAGTCTCCTTCCCTTCCTTTGTTCCCTCCTTCCTTTCTTTTCTCACTTCCACAACTTTTTACCCTTATTTCTGTCCCAGCCTCATCTCTCCTTTCCCATTTTCCTTGCCTCCTGACACTAACACCCCCTCACATCATCTCCGCCTCCTTTCTTTACTTTGTGCCCTCATTCCTCCTCTCCCTCCTTGTTCCTTCATTCTCTCCATCAGTCCTAACTCCTCTTCTCCATCCTTTCTTCCTTCTTTGTTCCCTTCATCACCAACTCATCTCCCTGACTCTTGCATCCTCCCCCCTCCTCTTCTTCTTCCTCATCCTTTCTACTTCCCTCGTCATATCCTTCCTTCCTTCTTTACCTCCTCCCTTCATTGGGCCCCACTTCCTTTCCACAACCATATCTCTCCTTCCCCATTTTTCGTGCCTTCTCACATCATTCACCCATTCACATCATCTCTGCCTTCTTCCTCTCATTTCTCCTTCTCTCCCTCCTTCTTCCTTCCTTCTCTACCTCCTCTTTCCCATCCTTTCATCCTTCCTACATTTCATCCGTTTTCATCTAACTCCTCTCCCTCATTCTTGCATCCTCCTTCTCTCATCAGTCCTTAACTACCTACTTTACTTCCTCTCCTTCCTTCCATCACTCCTATCTTCCTCCTTCCTTTTGTACCGCCCTCCTTTGCTGGGCCCTACTTTCCTTACCTCCTCACACCATCCCTGCCTCCTCCTCTTCCTTTGTTTTTACCTTTCTCCTTCTCTCCTCCTTTCTTTCTATCAGTCAGTCCTTCCCAAACTACTTCTTCTTTCTTCTACTTCTTTCCCTCCCTTCTTCACCAACTCCTCTCCCTTCCTCTTGCATCATCTCTTTCCTTCCTTCTCTCATCATTCCTTCACTTACCTCAACTTTTTAACCTCTTCTTTAAATTGCTGTCTTCCTTCTTTCTAATGTTCCATGAACATCCATCTGTCATGCCCTCAGTTCCATCTCTCCTTCCCTCGTTCTTTCCTTCCTCTTCTTTCTCTCACCTCCATCTCTTTCCCAGTTTTCCTCCTTACGTCATCCCCCCGCATCTTCTCTTCCCTCTTCTCTCCCTTTTTCCACTAACTTCTTCTCATCCTTTCTTTTCTCCACCACTACTTCTCTACAAACTTTTTCTCCCTCCCCTGCTCCTTAGTTCCTCCATAGTTCCTCCTTCCTTTCCTTCTTTTCTCTCACCTTCACCAGCCCCTTCTCTTCTTCTCTGTTTTCCTTTACTCCCACATCATTCACCTCTTAGCACATCTGCTCTCTCTCCTCTCGTTCATTTGTTCCTTTTCTCATGAACTCCTGAACTGCTTCCATTTTGACACCTTTCTTAAATTCTTCAAACAAAAATGACAGCATTTGCTGGTTCTAGCCTCTCTGATGTGACATTTTGCTGCTTTTCTTTGTCATATATAATCTAAATTAACCAAGTTCGCCTTCTAGACTCTTGTTCAGACAAGTCGAGCAGTTTCCAGACATCACTTTGGGCTCTTAGAGGCTGTGCTGGTCATCTTTTGCTACTTTTTGATATTTCATAGACCAAACAATGAATCAATTCACTAAAAACAATAAAACAATCATCAGTGATACCGAAAGTGTTTGTAAGTTGCAGCATTACTAATTCTAGATTGTATATTGTGCTATCTCAGCATCCAGCCATATCGCAGTCATACCTAATATCATGTTAAACGATTTCCCTAGCAGGTAGCAGAACAGTTAAATTGGCCCATGAGATCATTTCTTGCATAAAGTTATGTTTCATTAATGAAAATAAAATTCTATACTTGCATGACCGTAGGGTGCTGCATGGATGACAGACTGTGGTTAACAAAAGTTTACGATACTTTCACATCTTGTTGTGTAAATGCAATCCCCAGAAGTAAAAAGCTCACATTAGGCCATAAACAAACTCACCACCACTAAGTGAGTGACTAGAATTTGGTGTGATGATGTTTAATGTCCCCGCCAACGTCTGTAGTCTCATTTAGCCACGTGCAACTGCCTTTTTTATCACGTAAAAGTTTTAAAATTCACAAGTGAGGTATTTACTGATGTATTTTATGTTGCAGAACAAAATGTCAAAATCTCTGAGGCTTGTGTTAAACACAGACCTTACTTCTGGCATGTAACCAAAAAACTAATGTGAAAAAAAAAACATTGATTTTAAGACAAAGGAACCAAAAGTGCAAAAAAATGCAATAAAGGGTTATAGGACTTATTCCTACAGCACTCTGTTCTAGAGTCCTGTAGGACTTGTAAATGTATCTGCAATTTTCAAGTGACAAAAATGTGTACTCTATTGAATGGTTGGTAAAAATTAAACTACTAAATGCCTAATTAAACTAAAACATTCCTTCGCCATTTGGCTGGGGGACAAAAAAGTTCATGTTACACACATGTAAGCAGTACTGCTTGTGTCAAACAGGCCCCTGATCAGTACTTATTTAGAAACTGTTCCTGTTAAAATCTAATAATCCCTGTCCTCTTAATTTTGTCCCCTTCCTCTGAACATCTTCATCAGTCTCTCTCTTTCTCTTTACTTCCTGTCTACCTGTCTGTCAACTGACCCACCCAGCACAGACTGATCGGTGAACACACCTCTGTTTTACAGCAGCTGCATTTCTTGTTTGTTTGTCCAAAAGGTAAAGTTCTCCTAAAACACTATTCAGATCACTCAGTTATGAAAGATCACATCATACAGCCAATGACTCAGTGATTTGTGCTTAATCACCAGTGCTTTTTTTTTTATATGTGAAGCACCATAGCATCATACCTCAGAGACCAGCAGGCTTTTATTGTGAAGCAGCTGCAGATACGTGTGAGATACATATCAAAGACTTCTAACGTGCTGCTTATTTAAAGGGCAAGTCCAAGATTTTCTGAGGTATTAATAACTGTCTGTAGCTACCCAGTAATGTTCCTTAAGTACTCAAACCTGACATTCAAATTTTGGTCAAAGTATATAATTTTTAGCATCAAAACGCTATTTACCACAACCCTTCCCCTTATGACCTGATGTAGGTTTCTGCATGATGACATAGCTTCATATAAACACCGTCGGTTGATGGAGGTGAGGGTCTCATCGCTCTAACTTTCACCACTGCGTTTTGCTGACAGCTGAGTAGCAGTTTCCATTTGCAAAACCTAAAGAAGAACGCAGACGGAGTCGCCTTTTAACATTCGTCTACATCTATAAAGGGAAATCAATTTTTGTTTTAATACGATCTCTGTCTGGAAACTACTGTCCTAAAAATCAACAGCAAATATGTAAATTCATACTCATACTGTCCTCACATTTATTCCTGAGTATGTAGCTGAAACATAACTGGAGAATTTTTTATAGCAAGAATACTGAAGGTAAATTTTAAAAAATCCCTGGAAAATTTGTTATTGGCTGGGCTGTAGCCAATGAGCTACGAGATGAATCACATACATGTTTTGTTTTGGCCTCTTTTATGCATGTTTAGTCATTTAGTCATCTTCTAACCAAATACCTGGACATTAATGAAATATGCACAATGCAATTTATTGTAATACTGAGGCAGAAGTTGTTTATGTCCATAAATAAAACACTGTTTCTTATCTGAAGTTTATTCTCTCAATTTATGACTGTTCCAAATAAAAGTGATGTCACATGTTCATGTTGCTGCCTTTAAGTTAATCAAGTATAAAAACATCTATATATTACTATATATTTCATGTCTTTAAAACTCTGTTAGTCCTTAATATGGCTGGACAGCTGAAATAATCATCATCATGTATTTATAAAGACATTTGAAGCTTTGAATGTCTGTCATCATATTTCACTTCACAAATCCTGAATTTGAATAAAGTGATTCATCAGATTAAATGAGTTAGTCTTTTTTTTTAATAAAGTCACTGTCTTATAATATAACTCATCAGTTTAATCAACATAAATGTAATTTATGATGCTGTTAGACCGCCTTGTTAATACAGGTGCATGCCTCCCTTTATGTGCAGCGAGCAGGTGAGCAAACAGATTATTAACCGCAGTGAAAATGTCACTTTTGAAAGGATAAATGCCAACAAATATGGATTAAAGCAGAATATTTTGTCAGACAAAGGCATGTTGTGAATTTTGAGGATGACTGCATCTATCTCCTTTCAATACATTTTGACTTTTGACCTTTATAACTTTCTGGAGTTATTGGAAATATTTGGATCACACAAGCCAGAAACAATCCTACGCAGCCAACACTGGTAATATGGCAATATGGAGATGTAGTGCCATGAACAGCAGCAACAGCTTCTTTTGATTTTCTCTCCCACACGTCAAAAATGAAACTGATGCAACAACTCTATGGCAACTCTGAAGGGACACACTACCTCAAATACAGACAGCTTTTAAATTACTATGCGACGATGGTAGAGGGCTACATCATCGATTACTGTCGGCTATCACGATGGACGATGCCATCGGCCCAAGCCTACTACAAAGAGTACAATAATTAAAATATTCATGTAGCCTAATCTTTATTTGCAGCTGTGCAGAAACAGCAGGTTTAAACAGAGTAAACAGGCACAAAAAAGCACAGAAGTATAATAAAGTACTGCAGTGCTGCATCGGTGCCTAAAACTCTTGTTCTCCAGATGAAAGAAAACATGTTTGTTTTGTACAGACCCCAACAAATGTCACATCACTACAACAGAAGGGTTTTTTTTCAGTAAAACTGTAATGCAAAAATTATTAATCCCAATAATCTCATCACATATTGCAATCACAATTTCAAAATAATCACAATATGACTTTTTTTTTATCATATCCTGCAGCCATAATTCAAATGTTGATTTAGCATTATGAATAAAGCTTCAAACTATTCAGTACTAATCCTATTTTCATTTTGGTTTACAGCATTTCGGTATGCGAAGTGGTTCAAAACAATTATTTTCCGCTGTGATGCATTACATAGAACCAAACTCTTCATATGTGTAAATCAAAAATTGAAATGCCCAGTTCTGACAGGTTTGTAGATTACGCTAAATGTCGATGAACAATCTCATATTTTCGCCCTGTCCTACTTCCTAATGAAGTGAATAGATTTTAGTGAAAATGGTCATTTTCACAAAAAATAAAGGATAATGATGTGACTGTTACTGGGGTCTGTGCCAAACAAAGATGCTCCCTTACATCTGAAGAACAGATCTGCAGGCCAAAGCATCTCTGCAGCACCACAGTTCTTCATATACAATGATTTGCTGTGCCACATTTTACCTTTATCAAAAAACTGCAGCTCCTGCAATTTACATATTGCACTTGGCCACATAGCGATTTTAATAATATTCTGATTAACTGTTCAGCTCTATATCACAATATAGAAAAGTATGCAAAGTTTCAAAAATATGAAAAACAATCCAGTCTTGCATTGCATGAAACTGAACTCTTCACATGTCTAACCCCTAAACGTACATGTCTGATTTTGACAGGTTTTATATAGAGCTTGTCTGTGAACGCACCTTAAGATCATATTTGTCATGATGATTCTGCTAAAAGTTGATCTCAGTAACAATCTCATATTAACGCCCTGCCCTACTTCCTCATTCCATTCAAAGTGAAAAAATACTGTGACAAACTGTCACATTATGTTTTTAAATATCCTAATGCATTTCTATTCTTTGCATAAATCATTTTGAAGTACCTCTGTGTGAACGATGCCATATAAAGGCTTTGCCTATTTGACATTAAAGGCCAGTGTTTCTCAGTTCAGTCTCACCAACACCATGATGATTCATTAATTACTGTCTTGAGTGTAACATATATCACACATCACAGCATTGCCAATATAATGTTAGCCATCATGAGATAACCTAAAGTGATAAACCCCAAATATTGCTGAGCAACATATCAATATATTATATCAATATCAGATATCATTAAATCATGAAATGGCTTTAAGTGTTGTCTTGTCCTGATTTTAAAGACTGCATTATAGTAAAAACTTACCAGTCTGTTCTTGCCTTTACCCACTTTTTTTATATCCACATTATTGATCATTTATCAAGAATCTCCCTGTGTTAATATTTAGTAAAAGCACCAATACTCATCCCTAAATTGGCGAATTTATTTAAATTTGTCATATCAGCAGCACTAACAGAAGGCTACGTTATTTTAGAGAAAATGTGTATCTCAAGATATATATTATATATCACGGAATAGCCTACAAATTTTGAGGTAATATTTATAAACCATATAACCCAGCCATAACTTCTACTAATAATTTACTGTAAATTTAATCATATAATCTTTATTTTTCCATGTCAAACTGACTTTTCCCCTCAGCATTCCACCTCATGACTAGGCTTTCTGGTAATAATCACATTTCCTATAATGACTATAAATCATAATTCAACGTTTTTCCATCAAGCAACGAGAGTAAGAATATAAGATGCTGAACATGTTCTGCTGGCCATGTTCCTTCAATGCACATCGCACACATGCACCATCAATGGAAAGATCCGAGGCTGGAAAACAAATGTGAGCCCTCCAATGACAACAAAAACAATGGCTGACAGGAGCAGCCGTTGTATATTTCAGAAGCCGGCTCGGAGCTGCGGCCCTCGGTGCCACAAACACCCCGCTGTCTCTGATTTATTGGCCATGATTGGGGTCCTGCACCGCACACACACAAAAACAAACAAATACTGAAACAACAGCTTTTGTTTCAAGGGCGTGTGGTGTCATTATCTGTTACATAACAACATCCGCTTGGCGTGCTCCATTATATTTTAATGGGCGAGACGCGAATAAATGTCTGGCAGTGACTCTTGTAACGACCAGTCGCCGTTAGAGGCGAGAAAATATCTGTCTCTCCCGGTGTGAAATGGCAGGATCGGGGAGACGGTTGTGTAAACCAGGCTGGCCTGTGATGGCTCGGCTGGAGGATGCGAACTAGCCAGGGATGCTAGCGGGGGAGGGGGGGTGATGCTACAGCTAATGTTAGCCGACTAGCTAGCTGGATGCCTGGCTGGGAGGCTGGTAGTCGTTTCTAGAAGGTAACTCCAGAGCCGCGAGAGATCTCGCGAGAGTGATCAGTTCAACCCAAACCATGATGTTCCCCCTTACCCTGACGAAGTGTTTTCTGTCGCCAAACATAACCACATTTTAACCACAGCGTCGTCACATTATAAAACAAAACCAGCTTGTACACGTTGTACAATTAAGAAATAACCCATGCAAATCTCGCGAGAGTTTTGCAAGTGAAGGGTTCCCTTTTAGACACGACCCTTCAAAAACACAGCGTCGTGTCTATGTCCGAGATGAATAAATAAAATGACCGATAAACGACGGAGCTGTTTTATTACGGAGATGAAAATAACATCACTTAAGACGGTTCCACCGCCTGACAGCTTTTAGCCAGCTTGCTATGCTAGCCAGCCTCCGAGCCAGGTGGTCGTGTCTAGAAGGAAACCCTTGAACTGCGAGACTCTCGCGAGATTTGCACGCGTTGTTCTTCACTGTGCATCTTGTACAAATGAATTATACATTATAAAGTGACAACGCTGTGGTTAAATTCTGGGTAGCTTTAGAGACTTGATCGAGGTTATGGAAAGATCATGGTTTGGTTTACAATAATCATTCTCGCGAGATCTTTCGCGTGTCTGGGGTTCCCTTCTAGACGCGACCTTTTTTGAAGGGATGGGAGACCGGGGAGGATGAGGAGGGGGGAGGAGGAGGAGAGGGGGGGCAGAAACGGGGAGGTTGGGGGTGTCGTTCATCACGGAGATGGGCCGAGGCCAGACGGACGGTACCGTTATCATTACCAGCCCTCCCCTCCCTCCTTGCAGCAGCAGCAGCAACAGCAGCAGCATCCCGGGCGCCGCATCCCTCCCAGACTGGCGAATGACGAAGCAGCAGCAGCAACAGCAGCAGCCCGCTAACGGCAGCTAGCTAGCATGCTAACCTCCGCTCCCACCCGCTCCGGGCTCGAGACAAACCCGCTCCCCGTGCCCCCAAAACGACGACCCCTACCCCTGCTTCCACCCTCCCTCCTCCTCTCCCTATTCCCACAAACAACCGCCACCTCCACCCTCAACACGTTATAGCACATTATAATAATTATTTCACCTGGTAGTCGAAGAATGATAGGGATGCCCCCCTCCTCCTCCTCCCCCTCCTCCTCTATGGGCACTGGAGCATCCAACGGAGTAACGTCCCTCAGTGGTGAAAACAGGAGGAGGACAGCGATGGATCCATAGCCGCCGATGCCGTGTCCAGAAGAGAGGAGGCTTTTTTTTGTGTCCCAGACAGACAGAGAGAGACTGCGGCGGCAGACACACACACGGACAGACAGACAGACAGACCCGCTCGGCTCCTGCTCCCTCCGCAGCTCCGCCAGGAAACCTCGCTCGGCTCCGAGTCGGCACGTCACGTTCAGCCAGATCTGACTGGGAGGACTCCTGCTGCATTCAGGGGCTGTCGGAAATATGGAGGTTCATGCAATCGAATGTGACTGAACCTGGGAATTTGGGGCACTTTGTCCTAGGGCTGGGCGATATGGCTTATAAATAATATCTAGATATTTTTAGGCTATTCCGCGAAGTAGGGGAGACCGGGGGCATATGTAACATTTTTTTAAACAATTTTCCTCATAACTCACAGTTTACTTGATACACACCAGTCACCTTTTGATATGAGAAACAAATGATTAAAGTATTTTTTTAATATTATGTTGGTTTGACAATAAAGTCTTCATAGTCAGTAATGATCATAAATAATGAGTCTCTTTATATTGTATATACTGTTCCTATTTTTATACTTCCCTGTTTATATTGTTCATATTTTTTTATATTTCCTCCTGCTTGTATATTTTTTTATTGATCCTTTTTTATATCTTATCTTATCTTATCTTACTTATTCCTCCTTTTGCTGGGGACCCCCAATAACCCACTCTAGGACCCCTGTTGGTCCCCGGACCCCAGTTTTAAAACCACTGCATTAATTAATAATACAGTTGATGTGTTTTCACTAATAAAAAACAATAATATAATATTAAATTTAATGCAAAAAGTCAGACCCCTTGTTGGGAGCATTTGTTACACTGAAAGAATAAGTCAATCCATGTTTTTCAAGTGAAAGCACAACTCAAAGTAATCACATTACAGCTGTAGTATCTAATAATGTTAGTTATGATTTTGGGGGGGTTTATGGCTCAAGTTCTTCTAGATGTCAGGCATTGTATACATTCAAAGCAAAACTTCTATTTTTTCAGAGGACTTGGCAGTTATTCTAATGGTAACCACCTTTTAATTATTAGACCTGATTTAAAATAACAGTTAAATTTAGTCAAATATGATCATTTTCTAACAAAAAAGTATGTCAACACAGACAAAGAAGGTGCTTACATTAGACTATGTGCCCGATCTTGTAGCCATGATTAAAAAAAAACATTGCATGCCAGCTAGCAACACATATATTAGCATAGTTTGTTCATTTCTAATCATTAACCAAGAGAGGAAATTTATATGTTTAACAATAAATAATTTTTTTTTGAAAACTTCTGGCGGAGTGAAATGATCCTGCTCTTTTTCCACAGATGGAGAGAAACTCCTACTGAGCAAGTGTCATCACTCTAGCTTGTTTCTGACTGGAGGAATTGTGTGTGTGTGTGTGTGTGTGTGTTACAATGGCCCTCCGTTGCAATTGTCCCCGGTCTACCCTACTATATACATATATTTTCCCTAAGATAATACATGCATTCTCAAACAGTGCAATAACACAGAAACACATGATCGTAGGACTGAGTGATGTGGACAAAATCCACCAGAAAAGATCACAACATCTTTGACCAAATATTTTAGGGATGATTTTAGGTGATTTCACAAAATACTAACACAATGAGATATTTTGATAAATAATAAAACAGAACAGTCTGATACTTGGAGAAAAATATATCACTTTACTGTAATGCAGCCTTTAAAACCAGGAAAAGACAACACTTGTGTCATATCATGATATAACAATATCAAAAATCTAAGGCAATATTCTTATATCACAATATTGATTTAATATCAATGCACTGACCAGGCCTGCTTCTCCTTTGTGTTTAAATTAAAGGCTGAATGTGAGGGCACTGAGGTCATGTCCAGGGGGCGTAGCCAGAGTTTGAAAAATAATGAGGTCATGAGTCCACCCGACACAACCCAATGCCCTTAAATAAAAGGAAAATTCTGCACTTTTCGTGTGAATATAAATACTGACCAAGAAAGTTGTGTTCCCCTGCTTGTGGAGCTGTGGTGGCAGTGCCTACATGTACCAGGATGCACTGGGCCCGAGCTTCTGATGCCTGCACCCACGTTGTCATGTATCACCACCACCAGCATGTTACTTTGTCCTTAACACCAGTGACATCACTGTGACATCACTGGAGGCAGGAAGAACAACAGATTTAGCAGCAGGAGAACTCAGTTTTCTCGGTCAATATAGTACTGATAAATATATTGATTAAACCGACCACATTTACCATCAACACTGACTGGATATCCACATAAAAAAGCAATCCAGTTTTCTTGTTTGGTCCAAAACCTAAAACATTCACTTTGCTATCATGTAGGAGAAGCTGGAACCAGAGAATATTTGACATTTTTGCTTGAAAAATTACCAAAAGTAACTAATTACAAACACTCAAATTGTACTTTAATGAGCAGATTTTCATTCCTGTAATTTTACTCATACTTACACCATGTAATCTAACTTACTTAATTACTTTTAAAATCAAAGTTGAGGACTGAGTACAAGTTGGATTTATATCCAAACCTTTCATCTGCATTTTAGAAGCCAATCAGGTGATCTGATCACAAACGAGCCAATGAAAACCACGAGATAAAAACGAAAAACAAAACAAAAACGCTGCGGCAGCACAATTAATTGGCACTAAGAATTTAACCAATTAAAAATGTATTCATGGATATTTATAAATTATTGATGATGAATAAATAAATTCTTTGTGTTTTCAACTTTTGGTTCAGGAACCATGACTGTGACATCAACTCATACTCTGAGTACTTTGTACTTTTACTTTACTTTTACTTTAAAACCAGTACTTTTACTTGTAAATGAGTAATATTTTAATGTAACAGTTATTGTTGTTGACTGCTGCTGAAACAGATACCAACACAAAACTATCATTTCCAAAGTTGTTAATACATTTGTATGGATGCACTTTGCTTAACTTAGCCATCTAAAAACATGATACTCAAACTGTCAGTAAATTAAATTTTGCTGCCATGAAGGAAGAAATACACAACTCACAACACAACTCAACTGACTGATTGATTATTTGGTCTATAAAAAGTGAGCATCACAATCTCCCGATGCTAAAGGTGATTTATTTTGTTAGACTCCAAAATCCAGAAGTTATTCAATTTACGGTGACATGAAAGAAAAAAAGAAAACAGAATTTGAGAAATTTTGAAAATACGAGACTAATAATCATTTGAAGTAGTCGATTTTGATCACGTGTCTTGAGGTACAGATTATCGCATGGTTATGTCCCTCTGTACTGGGATGAAGGATTTTACAGGGAGTCCATGAACGCAGCATCTCTCTCCTCATGGCATCCAGGGCTTTTGTTGGTCCCCAGCTTTTGTTGTCTCTCTCTCTCTCTCTCTCTCTCTCTCTCTCTCTCTCTCTCTCTCTCTCTCTCTCTGTGCTGGATTTATGTGTCCACATTCAGTTCAGTTTTAATTCACTTCTCTGATCCACAGCAGATATCAGCTCCTCTCATGTATCTGCTGCACTAACTCTCAAACCAGACATGTGGATGGATGCTTTTGTTTTGTTTTGTTTTTGTTTTTGTTTTTTGCCACACTGACAATCTTTTTTTTTTCCTCCAGACTTTTATACTGTTATTAATTTACTCAAGCTTACCAAAATGTATAGCACCCCCCCCCCCCCCCCCCCCCCCCCCCCCCCCCCCCCCCCCCCC
>JAJHUR010138616.1:974-17534 GCA_027495735.1 Lutjanus campechanus
ACATAACATCTAACCAACATTACCCACATGTCACTAAGCTACCAGCATCAACATTTGCAGGAATGTAAGAATAAATGTTGCTCTACCGATGTGTGATGTAACAACAGCACTGCCTATTAGGCTGGTGCAGTTGTAATGATGGACTCCTCAATTATTGGAAGCCTCGTGCTCATCAGTAGATCTATATTATGATCATTACCCACAAAAACTTCTGCAGTTTAAATCAGAAGCTGCAGCTCAGTCCATAGTTACTGCAGCGGAGTGCAACTCAGATGCATATAGACCTCAGATCAATAAAATCAATTCCAATTTCATCGCACAGCGTGCAGCAAAAAACTGCAAGGTCAGTCTTAAGAATGTCTATTTAAATAAAAGAAAATAGATTGAGGGGGAATAATAAAGTTTCATGGATAAGAGTTGAAACTTTAAAGAGTTACCAGCTGGGATTATTTGCAGTGTCAGACTTCGTGGTGCAAGTACCCTTGACCACGGTGAGATAAGGCATTATCTAGCTCTCTTGTTCACTGTACTTCCTCTTTCTCATTTATTTCCTTCACTCTGTCCAAGTATTGGTATTTTCTGCCTCCCCCTCTATTTTTCACTCCAGCATCCAGCTCATAAAAAAGCACTGCCTACCTGGTTAGAAAGCAGACAATGTCCTGACTCCCTCACAGAGAGCTGGTTGTTTTCTGCCCAGAATTTTATTTGTGAAGTTTTACTGTTGGTTAAATGTCAACTTCACAAGCAATTGTTTTTCACCTTTTATGACAACTATTGTCCACATCTGGAACACATGTCAGAAGTTTATTTGGAAGTAATAAAAATGTTACCAAAAGCTGAACATCCCATCAAGCAAAGGTCCCTTTCTTTGCTGCTTTGATGGTACTAGACTGGGTTATATCAACAACAATTGATTTAATATAAGATGAGTTATAAACAGAGTTCAGTAAAGCTCTGTTTAAAACAAGTAAATCCAGATTTAAAATCACACAATTATAATCTCTGTTTAGCAGATCCAAGTTGATGTGAACAGACTTTACACTGAGTTTAATATTAAGATGCTTGAATACGCCAAGCGGCTAATTTCCATCCCTTGTCCCATTGGCAGGTGGGTGTTCAGGGAGAGAAAGAGAAGGGAGAAAAGGAAAGACATCAAAGATTGTCTGCTAGCTTGGTAACTCTAACTTTGTCACACTTTTCACTTGTTGATATATGATCTCAAAAAGCCGTTTGATAGTGACTCTATAAAATGATTGTCTCAATGTCACACTGCAAAACAATTCATCCTCTAACATCATCCTTTCCAGTGTCCATGGATAGTTTAGACGCTGCACTTGCACGCTGATTGTGTAATGTACTCGTGTCTGAATGACAAAATGGAGTCTGCTGTCTTTATGGCATTATAAAAACATTGCGCTGATTACAATGTAGATCAAATATGACTGGTGGATACACTGTGGCAATATTTAGTTGAATAATGAGCCTTAAAAGGCCAAGCTTAAAGCACATCAATATTGAGGAACAGTTGCTTCGTCATGTTATAAATCTTGTTTTGAGAGCAAGAAAAACAAAGCAACAAACACCACAGAAATACCGGAGATAACTACCAGCGAACGTGTCTTAAAGGTGCCCTGTGGAGTTTTTTCCTCTTCTTTCTTATGTTAACATTCAGTCTTACTCACCAAGATGGATTGTGTGTACCCTTGAGGTCTAACAAACATGTTGAAAGCATTTCCTGACTCATAAAACATTTGAAGGGTTCATTTGCAAAAACAGATATCTCCATTTGTATTTATCTTCCTGAATCATGTTTTTTGTATGCACTCCAAGGAATATCAATCAAACTGGTGTTGGGTTGTTTGGATAAGATGTCTCAATTCTTTTCCTTTTTAGATTTCATGTTTTTTTAATGTGCACTCAAGAGATTATCAATCAAACTGGTGTTGTTTTATTCATTTTAAGAAAGAGGTTTTGGCAAATGATCTCTTCGTTTGCAGAGGTAATGTTTTTCAGTATTTATAACAGAGCATTGTTTACATCAATCAGTGAGTTTTCATGAGTTACAATAGGGTTTCTTTTGTCTGTATCACTGAAACAAGAAACATGGCTTCCTTAAATCAAAACACTGATTTCTATTCCACGTTTAACAGGTTTTTAAATCAGCTTTTTGCATGTACTCATTAAAGTCGTGATAGGCAGATTAGTTTTAGTGTCAATGGGCAAAAGTTCCACAATAACCTTTAAGCATAATGTCATTCAAGTCGTCTGACAGCAAAGTAGACCTCTGCTCCTCCTCTTGGCTGTTTTTCAGGCTTTAGAAAATCTAGTCTGTGATGGTGAGACTTTAGTCGATCACAGATAGTTTACTGTTGGTTCTCATTCTCAAAATAACAGTAATTGACGACCTGGCAATGAGACTCAGCTATCAGCTATCTTTCTCCAGAGTTGCTTCCTGCACCTTTAGCAACAGACAACAGAAATAACCGACTCTTCCTAAGTCCTGCCCCTTTTTGCTTTGTGCTCCAATAACAGCTGAGCAAACTTTGCCAACTTTCTCCTTTTCCCTAGAAGAAGGAGCATTTAAGGTCACATCTTTGGTTAGCTATTGCTAGCAAAATGCAAGCTAACTGTCTTGCTAACATTAGCTTATTTAGATGTGACCATTGCTTTTTGCAGGTTTCCCCCTGCAACATCTTTCAACCATGTTCAAAATTTGGTTTTCTTTTCAACATGAGCCAAACACATAACATATACAAGTTCAAAAAACATGAAAGGAGAAAATTGGCCAAGGAACCAAGCTAGCTCAACTTGTCATAGAGCGACAAAGGCACTTACACTGAGCCATCCTGGATGCATGCAAGTGCATTCTAGTGAGCAAGCACAATACAAACAATATGCTACCCCTCTAATTAAAAAAAGTACTCCATAGTGCTACTCATGGTCAAAAAACTCCAGATGGAACCTTAAATAGATGTTCAGTTGGTTACCAGGACCTGAAACTGACTTGCCAGACTGCAGTGTTACATGCAGGTCATTTGAATTTTCCCTTTTATTTCAGGAAAAAAATTAAATTACAGTGTAGTACACTGTGATGCTTGCTATTTAATTGTGTTTTGGAATTGGAATTTCCGGGTGCACGACGCCAAACGTGAACAAAAAACCTGGTTGACCAAGACAAACTGCTGTTTCTTCAGGCTTGTGCCACAGGAACTCTGAAAGCTGAAAGCTGAAAGCTGAAACATGAAAACTTTTGGATTTGCTTTTGGTTTATAAGTAGGAACTCTGACTTTGAGTGGTGTTCCGTTGTTCTTTTTCGTATGGAAGGTTGGACTTTGTGGGATTCCAGCAATAACCCTGAGTATGGGGTAATGAGTGACATATAATGTGTGTTTAATTATTTGAACTTCTCCATAAAACACACAGTGTACTGAGTTGCTCTATGCTGTACAGAGGCAATGACCCCCATGTCCTGCACCCAAAGAGAACAGTCCATTCACTTGTGTGAAAGTATTTGGTGTCAAATCCAAACTTAAGGTGACACCCTTTGGACTCCAAAACACTGTGGGACATGAACTGTAGTATTAGGAACACCATATGGGAATTAGCTCCTAATAGCTGTTGTTGTTTCAGTTACTTTAGTATCAACACTGTCTAGAAGTTTTTTCTCTGTGGGAACTTTAGTCCACTGATCATTAGCCGCCACAGCAGATGGCTACCGCAACTGCAATGGGAAGAGCGCGAGGGGAAAAAAAAGGACAACATTAAAAGAAATATGATAACATGAGCTTAATTAAATTCACAATTGTTTGGCTTGAAAGCATTTCAGGCTCTGTAAAAAGGAAAAGAAAAGCATGATTGATAGAAATGTGTTATTGCAAATACAAAAGTGAGTGACAGACGGATTGAAGCATCAGCTATTTAAAAAAAAATAGTTCAGTAATTCATTGAGATGTGCGCATAAATTAGATGCGGCGGGTAACAAACACAAATCCGAATGTTTTGAAATGTTCTTTATATCTTTTAGAAACGGCATATCGTACATTCCATTGTGATTCAAATAAATTTAAATTCAAATACAAAAGGGGAGAGATAATATTATTCCACCACTATCTGTTATCACTGGAGGACAGCCCACATCTTTGAATATGGATACAATAAGTACCGAATAACTGGCTTATTTTCTTTATAACAATTGATTGGTTCTGGTGGATTTACCATTGTGTGTAGGCTCTGCGTGTTTTAAAGAAACGGGGAATTTAATTACATATCTGACAATACAGTGTACCTGTGACTGTATAGTTCATCGTAACTATTGACAATGGCAGAGGCAATAAGGCAATATGAAAAATGTTTCCATGGGAAATTTAGGAAATTAATTTACAGCCAACTTAAGAAAATAGACTTTGTCATTAAAATGGTTTGGTCAGTCCACTCATGACTGTGGGAACTGTGAACAGCTGCCTAAATATTACTCTGTGAGGAGGTCACTCTTCCTGGACAGGAGGCTTCAGCGTCGGCTGTTTTCACAGATTTTCTCTCACTTTAGCGGCGGTGAGGACCTGCAGCAGAGCGCCTGAGAGGCATTCTGACCGTGTGCTGTGTATTAATAAGCGATTAATAATAAATTTAAAAACAATACACTTTATTTCTAAAGCGCTTTTCTAGAACCCAAAGTGCCAACAAGAAAATGATGCAAAATGTCAACGTTAGGAATTAAAATCACAGATGATACATAATAAAGCAAAGATAGAAACAGTGTCAGAAAAACAGAGAGAAAAAAACAGAGCAGGGCTGATGGAGAAAGGGTACCAGAGCGTAGTGGGCGGGAGGATGTGTACGTCTAAATGAGATCACACAGGTAATGGGGCGCAAGACCATAAAATGCTTCGCAGGTTAACATGAGAGTTTTCTTGTCAATGCAAGAATGAACAGGAAGCCGTGTAATCTAAATAAAATTGGAGTTATATGTTGATGTAGAATGATATGTGAGAATAGCACAGCATAGTTTTGGACATGTTGAAGTTTACTAGTGATAAATGATGGGAGACCGGTCTTATTTTTGCAATATTACGGAGGTGAAACGATAAATTTTTGGTAATGTTATTGTTCATATATGACTCAGTATACAGTATGTCCTGTTTTAGGCAAAAAGTGCATGTTGGTGTGCAGCACACACGACAGGAGTTGACAGCACGTTTCCTCGCAACGCCAGGTCTCAAATGTCAGTCAACGTAAATACCAGGTCCAGTAGTTTTATCCACACAATAGCTGCTTATCTTAACATTAGAAACAGTGTACAGCTGTGTTCAGAGAAGCTTTTCTATCTCTTTCTGAGTGCTTTAGTTGTCGGTTGTTGGTCAGGACTGGAAGGTTTCTCTTACTCAGTATTAGCTCAGTCCTTATCAGGCTCCCGCTCGGCGCTGAGAGTTGACCTTCAGACATTATCTCCCCCCACTCTCCTCTCATCAAAGGGAGAAGCGATAAGAACTGCCCGTGTAGTGATAGAAACCTTCCACAGCGAGTCCTCTTCATGCGCTCCTCCTCCTCCTCCTCCACCTCCTCCTCCTCCCTCGGTGCCCGCAGACTGGCCGGCTCTGTTATGGGGACTCCCCCCAGCATGAGATTTACTGCATCGGTGGTCATCGTCATGGGAGCGCGGGGAGAGGGGCCATCGTTCATAACACCACATCAAAAATGAGACGTGACCTTGAGGTTAAACACACAGGAGACAGACAAGGTTCAGTAGATTGCTGGATAGGCTAATACCGGCCGCAAAACATTTGAAGATGAACCTTTTTTGAGAAAAAATAAATCACAAAGTCAAATAAGTGCAAATGCATACAGCACTGAATCGACTCTAACTGCTTTTGTCTGAGCAGTCTCACCTCGGAGGTTCTCTTTGGCGCCCTGTCAAGCTAGAATTTCTCTTGATACAAAGAGAGTGACAAACAATAATGACTGAGGATGCCTGTGAGTTTTTGTGCGATGCCACGGCACTCGCACACCCTTCTGGTTGCCGCACCTGGCGTTGGTATGTTCTGTTCGAGTGGGATGCAATTAATGTGACCTACAAAGGCAGGATTTGTTTGTGCTCATTGGTTGGCCCACCTGCAGCTGCTTTTGGCAGGAGACTGTTCTGAGGGTGGCTGTCAGGGGAGATGGCTCCTTCTCCATGTGTTAATTAACCTGGAGGTGACTGTACAAAGAGGGCGGTTTTGGCTGCGATCTGCTGTGGAGGGGTTACCAGACTCCAACGAGCTCTACCCTAGAAATATGTTCCTACATCAACTTCTGCTCGGAAAACTGTTGGAAAAACGGCAGTTTTTCAGTTTGTCAGTCAAGGGACTGACAATAAGAGACACAATCAAGTATAACTAATAAGAGAAACTTGAGTTATTAAGTTTTATTTGTGCAACATTGTCCTAAAAGCAAAAATTACAAAATGCATATTATCTGTGTTTATTCATTTACAACAAGGCTGTATAATGAGGTTTTGACGTAGTTCCCACTTGATTGATTAACTGGAATTCATTGAAAAAAAAAAAATAAATCAAAATATACCACAAACTAATTTATATGCAGAGGATAAATTAAGCTGTCTCACGGCCTGAGGGAAGAAGCTGCTTTTCAGTCTGGTGGTGCAGCAGCGGAAACTTCGGTATCTTCTTCCTGATGGCAGCAGGGTGAACAGGCTGTGGCTGAGTATTGTCCCCAAGTACATCACCTCCCCTGTACCACTGATGCTCAGTAGATAGGTAATATAGATGCGCGGGCTGCAGTTATACCTGCGGGCAAACAGGTAAACTGTGGATCAAAATTAACATATCAGATTGATGTCGGGTGGGTGAAAAAAATATATCATTAAAGAGGAAAATATTAATTACATTCTGTAAAACGTGAACACATTTCAAGTTTGATCTTTCATCAGGCAGACAGGCTGGCTATAATTCACAGAGTAGAACTGTGCTTCATGTGGGGTCCGTTCTTGCCACACTAAATTCCTACACCTGTCTACATTTGTATGTTTTTACCTAAAGAGTTGTGTTTTAATGTCTGATTTTCACACGGTCAGAGAAAGTAAAAGCCTGCACCCTCCTACTGTTCAGTAATAAAATCAGTGGAGCTGCGGAGCTTCTCTTGCCACACTGCTGCAGCCGCTGCCAAATGTCACCTGCCCTGCATGCTCCGCGCTCCTTCACCCCGGGAATTAGGGATTTATTTCGACCAAGCCAGATTTGGTAATTGCTGGAACAGTGAAGATACGATCCAGTACATTTTGGGTGAGTTTCATTTTGTTTCTGTCAAGTTTGAATGAAGTTGTCCATAATGATGTTTTTCAAAGGGAAACAACAATAAGTAAAAAAGCAAGTGTCACCTGTCCCGTGTGCTCTGCAAGTGCTCTTGGTTAAGGTGTCTCTGCTTTCATCACAGTAAGTGTTGTCGTTTGTGGTGGTTCTGAGATTTGGTTTGTAAAGTTTACAGCCTGCTGTGCAGTCACATCACTCAGAATTGCTCAAAAAAACCCAAAAGCTGAAACTTGTTCACCGACCGCTCGTTTCACCCTCTCATCAGGTAACCACCAGCGCATGTTGTCATGACGATCTTTTTTTTAAGGCATGCCAGCTAATATATATTTATGATTCCGCTTATTTATAATCCCTCATTATTTTGCTCTCCCTGTGCTGTTTTGTAAGCTTCTATCTGGCTATTTATTTTTTATTTATTTTATCTTTATTTAACCAGGATGTCCCATTGAGAAAATCTCTTTTTACAAGAGAAACCTGGTCAAGGTAGCAGCCAATCTCAACATATCAAAATGCAACAAATACAACTTATTTAACAAAAATCCACAATAAAACAACAGCAGCTGTTCAAATATATCACCATATTCTTTAAGATGCCCTTAAATCCATCAATGGATACGATTGTGATTGTTCTATGCTCGTAGTGCATAGTAGGAAAATTCAGTTTTCCTTAGATCAGTCAAAACCTGGGGTGCATTGAATTATCTTGTGTTTCTAATGCACGTTGACTGACTGCTCGACTGGAAGAATCTCAGGGGCAGCTCTACAGTGCAGGTGCGAGTCTCTAAGTCAAAGAAAATAATTGGTTGGGTGGGTGGTGGGTGGATGATTTATGTGCACATGTGGTTTTGGGTGATGTCAGACCCACTCCGTGCATCTCTAATGGATACCAATGATGTTCTGGGCAGCTTTAATGATCCGATGTAGAGTTTTCCTGTCCTTCTTGCCTTCTTAAGTTTCCTTAAGAAATACAGCTGTTTCTGAGCTTTCTTTACCAGGCTGGAGACGTGTGATGTCCATGACAGGTTCTCTGTGATTTTGATTCCCAGGAACTTAAAACTGTTCACCTGCTCCACCTCAGCTCAACAGCATCAACATTCAGCTCCTTGGTTTTGCTGATGTTGAGCAGTAGGTTGCTTTCTGTGCACCACTCCACAAGAATGTTGATTTCCTCCCGATATGAAGACTCATCGTTGTTTAAAATCCGTCCGATGATGGTGATGTCATCTGAAAACGTCACAGTAGCGTTCTCTCCATGTGGGGGGGGCTGCTGTTATGAGTGTACAGCCTGACAAGGAGGGGGCTGAGCACACAGCCCTGGGGAGCTCAATTTAGTACTCATGCCTCCATATGACCAACATATGCAAACAAGTACATCAGTGAGAAAAACTGGCTATTTCTGTATAGTTATTCTGAATCCCTGCCACCGGGTTGGCATGCAGACTGGAAGAGCCTATGTTTACATTTTCCCTGGTAAAGTTACTTAAGCCAGTTAAAAAGAAGCAGGAGGAGATTTTTCTTTAGATAATATTATCTTTGACATTATATTTTGAGGTTATGGCGGTGGAAACCTCAAAAATCCACAAACTATGAAAGTTCCTCGTAGTAGGTTTAATTAAACAAGCAGATAATAGTTATGGCAAGAAGTCTCACATAATCTGGCCCAGATTTCTCTGTCAATTAAAAACCTATTTTAGATTTGCATGTCAGTAATTGATGCCAGTAACGATCTAAATTCAGTAACAGTTTGGCATCTTCATCAGGACTCATTATTTCCTTTGTACATTTGAAAAGATAATGAACACAGAGATAACTGGAGCTGTTTTTTGTGGCGAAAGGGTAAATAGTTTAAATACTGTACACTTACAGGCATTGGAGGCCAGTGGACAAACTTTATGAAGCAAATATAATCTTTGATTAAGATTCACTTTTGTCTGCTTTTGTCTGTGCTTCTGCCCTTTTGTATTTATCTTTGAATGTTTTTTATATGCCATCAAACTGCAGATGAAAATTAGCCTGTATGGCTAAAGCTGTCACATTTACATGATGGACTGATTATGTTAATTAATGTGCATCATCCCTTCTTAAAAAATAAATAAATAAAAAACTTAAACACATAGAACAAATATTTTTTAATGGCACAAGTCAGATTATTTCTTAATCTTGCAAACAAGAATGATTAGAAATGTTTCAGTCCTTTTTTCCTGTAATTAAAGTGAAAATGATGTGTTCTAATGGTAGAACACTGTCACTAAAAAGCAGCACTCATTACCTCGTCTGGAATTACTTATACATGCTTTTCAAGAGAAAACAAAACAAAAAAAAGTTGAATAGCTCAACACACTCTTCTTTATAATATAATCTGTCCAATAAACTTAAATAAAGTTTACTTCTCAATGAAAGCACATGTATTTGACCCCTTAATTGTTCATGATCTGATCATATAAGAAGACAGAAAAGCTTGTCCGGGTCCCTATTTAACATTATTGTTGAATGTCAGATAGATCCCACATTGGATCTCAATGATGCATCACACACCCCAAATATGTTAATATACTATATTTGTAAAAACAAGTTATAGATAGATGTACAGTCTTACTCACAGGCTTAGCCTAATGTTTTGTTCCCCATCAGAAATAATAATGTCACGTCAAGTAAATCAGTGTTATTCATGAAGCCCAAATCACAATTTCACTCAAGAGGCTATTTGTGCACCAAAAAAAGTAGACTTACTCCATATTTTCACAAAATTAAATCATTTATAATGTAACTTCCTAAAGCAAATGCATTTCTAAGTATATACAGAAAAAGATGTCATAACTAAAGTGCAATTTTCCGTGTTTGTTACATTTCCAAGAATACTATTGTGTCCTAATTATTAAATAGGTAGTCAGTAAAAAGAAAGTACTTGTAAGTTCCTCTTATACATGATAAATGATAAATGATAGAAATGCAATACATTGCATGCAAATAATGTATTGCAAAGAGTTTATGGCTATTGCTGATTTTCATCTCATGTCCTTAGTTGAGCTGTCACATGTTGGCCTAATTAAAAATACTTAAACCACAGTACCCCACAAATATGGGAAATATAATAACAAAATACAATATTCCCTAACTTTTTGTTGCCTACCCCTGTATCTACATATTTATGTTGTTATAGGTAACCAGTGAGTTTTCTGATACCATAAATATGTGCTTTTAAATCTATCCAGAATTTTTAAAACACATACCGGAGAGTACACACTGTTCACCATCTTGAAGTAAACATCATTGTTGTGCGTTCCCTTCAGTGTAGTGGACGGTTAATTTCCCACCAGGACCGGCCTGTTACGACCCCCACGGTGTCGTGATGGTGAGTGGGAGCTCTGTAGGGGAGGCCGGAGTGGGCCGTTGCAGAGCGACAGTCGCGCTGATTTATACCCATGTGGGTAATTTTCGGAGATATTTGCACTGTACTTAACACAGATGACTCACATCCACTCCAGTTTGTTTTTATGCTCGACACCAAGAGAGCCCTTCACACAGATACTGTACATCTTTGGAACAACGCTGCAGAACTGTCAGCTTTATTACATTATCAACAAATCTAATGCTTCTTCTGGGTAGAAAAATGTCGCAGTAAAACTTCACCGTTATCTGCTGAATTTGCTGAACAGACTTACCACCAAGTTAAAAAAAAAAAACTACAAAACTAGTTTGTATTTTGTTGTTTGTGCAAATTTTCTATTTCATTCTGCCACTTTGGAGTGATAAATGTTCTAACTGTGTTCTGAGAAGTTCTGAGATACTGAGCTTCAAAGTTTTGAATCCAAAATAGCAAAAACAAACAAACAAACAAAAAAACATTAAAAGAAGCAGTTATTTTCAAGGAACACAAACAGTTTATTCATAATTTGTTTCAAACCATACAATTAGTGTTGTAACTGAGTATTTGAGAATTATGCGGTTTTGTTTTACATCAGAAATTGATTCTGATGCACCAAAAAATAGATGGAAGTTCTAGTTAAGACCCCGATAATTCAAATAGAGACTAAATAATTATATTTGAGGCTTAAAGGTAGGGAATTCAATTCTGGAGAATGATTTTTTAAATTTGAACTCCAAACAAGCCAAACAAATCCTCCTTCAGTGCTTCTTAAGAATTTACTGTCCTTTTTGCTCCCTCTTGCCTTCCTCCTTGTCCTGTGCACGGGCACAAACGAGACCTGTCACTGTTCGGCTGGAATAGTATTAGTCCGAGACGCTTTATTTTGTTTCCCATTTACAGAGCTTATAAGAGTTTAGAAACATCTGATTTTTTTTTTTCAGCGCACACACAAAATGGGGAGCAAGAAGCCTGTGAGGAGGCATTTGTTGAATTTAATCGAAAGTGAACTGGATTAGATTAGAATTGTGCACCCCACCATTAATATCTAGAACATTTAAGACATTTTAAGACTTTTTAAAGACCTGCAAGAAAACAGGCAAAGCATCAGTCACATGTTTTTGAGTTTCACAGTAAACTCAGCTGTTGAGTTAACAGTTGAGTTGGAAACATTTATTGTCAAGGGAAGCAGAATAAATTCAGTCTTTTAAAAACATTTTAGACCCTGTTGAGGAGTTTATTGCCATTGTTAGCTACCACAGTAGCCAGCTAATTCTAGCTTCTGAATGTTGTCTGGCAGGCAGCTAATATTAACATTAAGAGCCAGACAGATCATCCATCTTTTGAATGAGTGTGTACAGGTTGGCCAGTCTGGTCCCATTGGTCAGTGTTGACTTTTTCAAGTAACACTTGTGGCCTCTGAGAGTGAGCGACCGTAACTATTCAGAAGAGCTTGTATTTTCTTCAGCAATTGTTAAGAAACAAGCCAACAATACTCGCTAGCTCATGTTAGCTAACATTTTGAGGGAATTGTTTTGCCTTTACCCTAAAAAAAAGCATCATAACAGAAAAGGGGTGCGTTCTTTACACTAACATTAGCCTGTCATTTGTATTGCTGTCCGTCACAGTATTGTGTCTCCTCTCTCTCCTCATTCCCCTCCCACCCGTCCTCTTGTGTGCCTTCAAGGTGCTGATTGGCTCACAGTTAAAACCTTATACAACTAAGTTAGAGTTTTACTTTGCGGAAAGAACCTTTTTGTTTTCTTAATAATCCCATAAAACCCTTTAAGTTGGTAAACTTAATAATGTTTTTGTGAGTGAATCTTAGGTGGAAACAAAACATTTCCATAAACATGTTAGCAAACACTAGCTAGCAAGTTTTGTTGTCATGTTTCTTAACAGCGGCGGAAGAAAATATGAGGTCTTCTGAATACGTTCGGTCACTGACTCCCGTACTACGACTGTTACTAAAAAAAGTTCATATTAACCAATGGGAACAGCCTGGCTGACTCATACACTCCCTGAATGGATGAACGGATGATCTTTCTACATCTGCCATAGGATTAGGTGATTGGATGAATAAATCGGTGACTGGTCCATCACCAGTTGTTTTTCTGGGGGGAGTTTTTTGTTTTTGTTTGATTTAACAACCTGTACGAGTGCCAGGCGCCGCCCTGAGACACACTCAGCGGCACAGTACACACCCACTGAGCCAGAGGACGAGTGAGAGGATCATTTTGTTTCTGTCTGTGGAGTTCAAATGAAGTGTGTTTCACTTAGTTAACAAGCCAATTAATAGAGCTTATCTTAATTTGGTAAATGATTAGTTGTATTCTGTTTAATAAGGAGAATTGATTTTGTGACATTTTATGAGCTCAATTTGTTTATTTTGCTTGCACACATATATCATTTTTTTGGTGTTTAATCATAGTTTTTTTTGACAACAGTGGCAGTTGATATGCAATAAAACTTAAGTTCTGAGCCATTACTACTTTGATTCTTGCACCCAACAACACAGCAAGATGACATTTTTGCTTTGTTATGTGGCCCTCTACTCTGGGGTGATTTGTGTTTGCCTCCAGTTTTTCGCCAGCTGACGCTGTAATGTAATCATGATGTCAGCACTAAAAGGGTCTATAATTCCAAGGTGTCGAGTCGGTTGTTGGTTTCTTGTTGTTGAGTTGCACTGAGCCAGACTCACACTGGTCATGACCTCATAATAATAGTGAATAACTGCTGGGGTCGGAGACACGTTGATTTTCAATGAGAAAAAAAAAGTTACCCCAGTCTCACATGTTTAAGTGACATTTTGCTCCGACAGTTACTTCAAAAAGGACAATAATTTATTAATGCTTTCTTATCGGCTGCAGCATACATATCCACAGCGTAAATGAGAAAAATACAAATTAATGTTTGCTTTCCTGAAGAGATAGTGAGGCTGGAAATTCTGCAGTGTTGCACAGCAAATTGAGACAGTAGCACTGTGTGAAGTGAGATAATTATTAATGCATTAGTGATGGGCTTTTGCACGCTCTGAATACCTTAAAAGGATGTCTCAGATTTAAGCAGATGTATTAGTTGTTTTGCTGGAACAATTACCTCCTAAAAGGCCTCTCCAAACAAGCCATGCAATATTCATCATATTCTTCAGGCCGGCAGCCCTTTGAGATTACTAGTTCTGTGTCCGTGCACAGGGATACAACAAATTACGAAACAAGGACATCGTTATTGGAACAGTGGCATGTCCAGGCTTATTTAGGCCTAAAAGAATCCGTGGAGTGGAACTGGCCTCAGTGGTTTCAACATGCTCCAACTCATTTGCTCTGGCTTCTTCGAAAACAGATGGATAAACAGCGAGGGAAACTCAGTGTGTGATAAATGGAAGTTGCTGGCTTGATGTTGACTCACCCTCCGCTTCTCACAGCAGGTTTCCACAAGATTCCTGTGGCTTTCAGGTGTACGAGTTAAGCAGCTCTGCGTTTTCACATAAAGTCTTACTTTCCACAATCACACACCGGAGTATACTTCAGAGTGAAGCCGTATAGATCCAGTAATCAGCACCCAAGAGATCAACACAAAGCATCTTAGATTTCTCTCTCTTTTCTTTTTGTGTACTTATTATCTGTACATGTACTGTTTGTATGCAGTGAAAGCACCACTAGAAATATTTCCTGAAGCTGAGAAATGAAAGACACGTGACAGAAGGCTCTGGAGGCACAATGTCAGTAAAGGTAGATATATATATATATACACTTTGCAACTTTAACGTGAATTCAGATCAGTCAGTGAAAACACCAGTGTCGGTGAGGAAGAACGAGAAGCAATAACAATGTAAAAATACTTAATAACAGTGTGTGTTGAATTGTCTACAAAATAAAACAAAGTATTATTGGAAAAAAATACATATTTGTATTGGTTGAGGAAGTATTAAGATGTTTTGAAGGACCAGTGAGTAGGATTTAGTAGTATCTAGCAGTGATGTTGGAGATTGCAACCAACTGGCCTCACCCTCCCCTTCCATGCATGTGGTAGGTAGCTGTGAAACTCATGAAAAGCCCTGTGTAGAGTTAATGTTTGGTTTGTCCGTGCAAGGACCTGCGTCCCCTGGAGATATAAAATGACTCATTCTGAGGTAATGAAAACAACTTTCCTATTTTCCAGTGATTATGCACTAATGATAAGATACTTGGGAATATTATACTCCACTTCTGTTATATTCTGCCAATAAATCCCCCTAAATTGTACACAGTGGAAGAAGCAAAAAGATACTGTAAAAGTACACCATTACGAGTATAAATCCTGCATTGAATTGGTTTAAATCCTACAATAGCTGATTTTTTTTTTTTGCTAGTTAGGGGCAGCTCAACAAGCTGTAAACTCACCACTGGCATATTATCACCTTGTATATATATGCAAGCTACCAGGGTGCACCCTATATTATTCCTTTTTAATCTGATGTGGCTAACAGGTTAGCATTTGCACATCCAGCAGATGCGGAGCAAAGTTCATATTAATTTGTTTTAGTTTTAGTCTCAACTTTGGTTTCCACCGCAAACTTTGTCTGCTATTTTGCAGGTGCAGTCAGGTGGTGTACAGAAGGTTTACCCCAGCGTGTTCAGTGGAAACAGCTGCCTCCTGCAAGCGAAAGCAACAGTAATGATTGAGCTGAGTGAATCAGAACAGTAATGTTACCATAAATCCAAAACAATGAGACTAAAAGACACTAAAATTCTCCGTAAAGCTGAGTGGAACTGCAGAGTCAGGTGTTCATTCTGTGTGGGTTTGTTTAACCAAGTAGTACGGCAGTTAAAAATCGTAATTTGTAAAGTAACTTGTAATTATAGCGGTCCATTTAAAGCCCCTGAACTGTAGTGGAGTGACAGCATAAAGTGCATTTTCAAATATAGCAATGTGTTATGTTTTCTGATCTCATGTTTGGACTCTTCTTGTTGTCTTCTTCCAAGTTGCAGAAATAAATTCTTAAATTGTTTATGTATATGAAAATCTCAAAAACGACTGCTCATCTCTATGTAGACGCTTTAATGGGAATGTCTTTGAAAAACATTAAGTTATGTGGGTTGAGCAGGATTATATTGCCTTCCTGTGTAGTCTCTATAAGAGTCACATTAGACGGTAGGTTACATTATGTTAACATTAAGTGTAAAGTGATTTTCTCCACTTTCCATTCACTCAAATGCCAACTTTCCTGTTTGAGCATTTTCTTTTTGTACATCACTTGATGTACTTTGGTCATAGAAAATGCCTATAATTGTGAGCAATACGCTCCAAAAGGTCAGCGTGATTCTTGAAATAACGTGGTGATGGAGAAAATTAGATGAGAACAGGCGATCGAACTGCTATTAGTGGTGTAGTTTCTGTGCAGAAGACGAATGCGTTTAATGGAAATATTCAGGGGGGAAGAAAAGAAGCTCGTCTTTGCTTTGATAACAAACTGCTGCGAGTCCTGTTTGTGTCTCTATTTTCTGGGTCGGCTATATTTAAGCAGCGGCCGATACGTGATTTTCATCTACCAAAATTAAGAGCACAGCGTCTACAGAATAGATTAAAATATGATTTCATCCACAGAGAATAAATGCATCACTGACAAACAAATATGGATCGCAGACCAGCTCGTTGGTGATGAATGATGACGGCGAGGCCATCGCGGCAGCATCACTTAGCTCTGCTGAATGTAGATAGTTCAGCAGAACCTCTTGACGGTTTATCAGGGAGACATGTTCAGGTCACAAAGCACCCAGAAGGTCCCGCCCCTCCCTCCCAACCCGCAGACCATTAGATCACTATCATGAATAAATGCTTAAAGAACTGTCACCCCACACACACACACACACACACATCCTGCTCTGTAGACTTCAGCGCCCTGTGCTG
>JAJHUR010138617.1:0-26115 GCA_027495735.1 Lutjanus campechanus
TTCGCCAAATGCTTGAGCAACTCAACCCCAAATATCAGTTACCAAGCAGAAACTATTCCATGTACACAGAGATCCCCATAAGCACAGTATTGCTTGTTTTTATAGTGGTGTTAAATACTTGACAGTTTAAAGCAGTTTTCAATGAATTAGTGAATTTAAAAGTACATGGGTTCTGTTGTTTTTTTTTTTTAATCGTGGTATCGAATTAGTATCGAGAATCGTGGAAAATCACAGGTATTGGTATCGACTACTGAAATTCTGGTATCGTGACAACCCTAGATCAGGTGATGGATCTAAATGGCGTGAAAATTAAACATGTAAAAAGTAAGTAACTAAAATAGTAAAAGAAAATGTTAACTCTGAAAAACTTTTTGACTGAAGGCCATGTTTCAACCATACCACTTTCTCCACAGACTCAGGCCCTTCAGAGTGAATAGCCGGATTATTTTTTTCTATTAATCTAAGCAGTGATTCAGGATGTCACGCTGTTCTGCAGTACGGCCTGGTTCAGCAGCCTATCTGCGAAACTTGAAACTAAACTATATTATTAAATAAATTGGCCAATCTATGGGACACTCCTTTCAAGCAACCCACAACAAGAGCATGCTCAGACTTGCTAACAGCATCTCTTTCTACTCTTTGCATGTTTTAAACAGAGAGCACCAACTTCTGCCCTCCAACAGGCGATTGATTCAGAGTCCCTTCATTTCGACATAACAGGCTGAGGAATTCTTTTATACATATTGTAATGTACCATATCAGGCAAAAAGGAGAGTTTGTTTAACTACTCCACTATGCCAACATACCACAACCGATATTAGTTTTCTGCAGATATATCCACATCAACATATGCTATTTTACAGAGAAACTGTTGTGCACAGTGTTGCTATCAGTAAGTTTGTCCATTAGAGGCCACTGAAAAGTTTATTATCCAACTGGAATATGTCCCACTCGGTACATATCTTGGTCAAAATTCTTCAGAAACCAATTTTAGGGGAAGTGTACCAATACACATCAAAGTCTGTTTACAGGTCTATAGTTGAGTGCTACTGCCATGTAAAATATAAAGTTTTAGTGGCTCCAGAGGGAGCAGCGCAAAGAGATAATAAGTGAGCTTATTAGTCCTCTGTAGCCCGGCCTTCTGCTTGCAGATACATTAGCCGCTACTAGCATAAACACCAGGTTGAACAATATGTTGAATAAAAGAGAAGAATATCTCTGGTTCTGCTACACTGATTTGAATTCTTTTTTTGAAACTGTCCCTCATGAAGCCAACGATGTTAGAGGTGCGCAATGCTAAATCAGTAGAGTGCTCTTAAAGCCACCCTTATCAAAATGTTTATGTTATGCATTCATGAATATCTAGTTTAATCTCAATTTTTAAACCAACATCGATTCGAAATCCTTAACATGCCCAGAAAATATGGAAATCTGAACATCCATCACTCATCTATAATTCCATGACAACTTGACAAACCCCATCTGATGAGGAAGATCTTGCGATGATTATCTCATTATCTTCAAAGAGCAAAACATGTATTGCATGTGCAGTTGAATTATTCAACTGAAGAGAAACTCTCTGACCTCTGAGCATTAACACAGTGTTTTCTGTCAGGACGGACACTGGCTACCTATTTAAAGCGAAGCTTAACAGCTGCTCCGGCACTCTCAGGTATCAGCAGACGTCAGCAAAAGCTTTATATGACTGAATGAGTGCACGCAGGTGCGCAATGGTGCAGTTGTGCGCAATGATGAACTGCTCAGGAAGGAATGTGTGTGTGTCACCGTTTCACACCGATAAGAGAACATGAAAACATCACAACAAGATGACACTTGTTAGAGTCAACACTCAGTACCTCGCAGTCTGTGTGAATAAGTATGAGTCAGACAGACTGAGGAGAGGCAGACAGACAAAGGTTAAGAGAGAGTTACAGAGTGATAAGAACAGAAAACGACAGGCAGACAGATAATTCAGCCTTATCATTCATGTGTCTCTTTGTTTGAGAGTTTCTCAAAAACCTAGAACAAAAATCAGTGGAAAGTGGTTTGTTTTTGGTCTGATCTAGGTCCGGGATTGTTTAAAACTGCAAAAACACAATGACAACTTTTAAGGATTAGATAAAGAGACACACTCAGTGCTTACTAGCTGAACTTGAAATTGTAAAACCTGACGTTAGGCGATTCTCACACTCTATTGAACAAACATTTACAAAAGCAACGCTTCATTTGCAGGCAGGAGATAACACAGCCACACACTGTGTCTGCAGAGTATCATTTGCAGAGAGCGTCTGCAGACACACTCAAAACGTGAGAAATGTAACTTCACACCAGGTGCCACAGAGCGAACAAATGCATTTACAGGCTTATCAGAGTTGTGAGGTGAGATTTATGGTGAAATGCTACCTCACAGTTTTTTAGATAGCTCATCCCAGATGGACTGAGTTAAAGAACAGAAAGGGCCGAAAGGCACATAACACTGTGGTATCGTTCCAGAATTTTTCAATACAGGTACAGACAGCAACCCCTTGGATTTGATACTGGTTCCTTAAAAGCCTTTAAACAAAAAAGTCCAGCTGGAGAAACTGTCTTTACTCTCTGCACTTTATTCAACCTTGATTACTGAACTAAAATGATTAAACTGATGGAATATCTGTCATTAACATTAATTACGAACAGTAATCTGTCTAAACTAAAGAAGAAGAAGTAGGGAATGGCTGTGAGGGTGATGTTTGTGGTACCGGGAAATAGTCTATATATCAAAAAAAGTCTCTAAACATAACGTTAACATATTATTTTTCCTGTATGCCTCATCGACATGTAACATTAGACAGTCAATCACCAGCATTATTAGATCTTGATACAAGATCTTATCTCTCTTTTGCTCATCCACACACACTGCCAAGCTTACGCAACAATCATATGCATTGTGTTGATGGAAAAATAGATCAGGAATATTTGCACATACCGAAGGAAAACTGCACACGGCACAGAAAGTTTGGCTGCTCATTTGCCCCTGGACACTTCGAATTATGCGACCAGAGATTCTATAGACAGACGCCTCTGTGTTACATGAATGCTGTCATCATGCTGGCATGATGCTGACACGCCGTTTGCGGTCTAGACAAGGGGTTAGATATGAAAATATGGTACTGAATGACAAGGCATTTTTCAATACTTGATGGTAGGGATGACACGATAATCAGTTTCACAATCGACCATGATAAAATTCCAGATGAGGAGATTACTGTTTCATATGTTAATTATATAACAACTTTGTTTTTGATTACCACACGTTAGAAACTCAGGGTAAATACTGTCGAGGATCAGCCAAAGTTAGAAACAGTCTCTCAGAAGCAGGCGCAGCATGCAGTTTGTTTCACATCAGTGAAAACCATGATATTATGAAGGACATGATGCCATTTCAAATTGTCAAGAGGTTTTCAATATAAAACTTGAAATGAAATTATTTCAGTCTGAGCATCAGTACAAAACAAACAAACAAACAAAAAAAACATTTTCAGCACATTTTAACAATACCATGATAATACTGGCAACTGTTAGAATTTTGGTCACAATATGAAATTTTCACACAAACTTGCAATTATCTTTTTTTAAACTTGCTTATGTATACCTCACCTGTTAAAAAAAAAAGTTTATTTTGTTTTATCTCTGTTTTAATGTCTGTTATTTTTATTTATTTATTCAATCTCATTTTAATGTTTTCTTTATATTTTCCTGTTTTCACTGTATATTTATATATTTAACTTTGAAAACCCCAAGAGTTATCAAAGAAGTGATTGAAATGTAAGGATTGTGGTGTATTTGTATCTGACACTTTTCCCTCGCAATTTAAGAAATTGCTCAAGTATGAAATTGAACTGGGAGGTCAAAAATTATGTGTTTTGCCATTTCCTCCAATAAAGGTCAACCATCTTATTACTATTCATTCTTTTCTCTCCTCACTTTCTCTGTTTGTCTCCTAGTTGCCATCATCTGTCACCATCGACGCCCGTCTGTTCCCGTCACCTATACCTTTAAATATCACCCCAACCCCCCTTTTCTGCATTCCCTCCGTTTCCTTCCCTTGCCCTTCATCCCCATTCCTCTGCCTTCCTGCTGCACTTACACGTCCTTCCCACTGTAACTAAGGGAGGAGGAGATGACAAGGGATCATCAACCTCTCTGGTGATGATGGACAGGGAATTTAACCACACTACCCCCACCAACGGCTGACGACAAGTGCCTACAAACATTGTCGATTCACAGAGACATCAATAGCTCTTAACGTACAGCCCTGCAACCTTCAGCCTGGCTGCTTGACATCCTGCTCATTCACTGCTTTCCCATCCTCGCACAGAGTACACACACTTAGACACACACACATGTACACACACACACACACACACACGCACACACAGCTTGGTTGGCAGAGCTTGGCAGTGCTTCATCAGCCTGAGCCTTGGCATTAGCTGCCTGCTGCGGCTGAATGGAGACCTCAGTGGCTCTCTGATGAGGAAGAAACAGAACAGAGAGGGAGAGAGAGAGAGAGAGAGAGAGGTAGCAGCAGGAAAGCTTAATCGAAGCAAATGTGCAGAGCAAAATGCATTCAATACTGCGAGGTAAGCAAAGAAAGATAGAGAGAGAGAAAAAACAGACAAGGAGGAAGAGGAGAGATGGTGAGAAGAGGGGAGTGACTCCACAGAATGCAGAGCAGGTAGCTGCCAGAGTGGATTACTGCAGCAGGAATGCAGCACTGGCTACAGGATGGAGGGAGGGAGGAGAGATGGAGAGGTGGCCGGAGGTGAACTGATGAAAATGTACATCAGAGAAGAGATAGAGGCACACAGTTATTACAGGCTGTCCTATTACTGTGAGTAAACAAAGAAGATAGACTGTAGATGTATGCTAAGGCAAGTAAAAAACAACAGATAAGCTGAGCTGCTCATGTCCTTTTACATCAAGCACACAAAGGTGACATTTACACTGTAAACCCCAATTCATTCATGACACAAAATTTTAGTGTTAAGCCTGCACCAAACACTCAGTGCCTCATGACATAGCTGGTTTTTGTAGCAGAGTGGAAATACACTACGTTCACATTGGAAAGATTTCAAAAATATACCCTGGCCTCAGGAAAAAACACGTTGGTGTGCGCTAGAGTAGGAGTAAGGAGTAAAATATATTTATCTTTCTGTCAATATTCTTTACAACTTGAATTAAGAAAGGGGATCAAATGCACATGAAGTGCTGCTTAAAGTAAACAAATGAATAAAAATAAAAGAATCTGCATTAAGAAAAAAAAAAAAAAAAAAAAAAAAAAAGCATAACATATACGCTGACACTGACACTGACAGATACTAATATAGGCCAATATACCTGTGCTAGGCCAATACTGGACTGATAATATTGGCCAACTGATGTATCGGTCTGGCTCTAGTGGACACAGTGGGTTATTTCTCAATAACAGACTATGACAGGCGGTTGCTGTGGACGGTGTTCTGATGATAGACTCTGGAGGAGCATTAAAATCAATATTTTGTGTCAGATCATTGATTTTTTAATAAGCAAGATAATGGACAGTGAGTGGGTCATTACTGCAAAATAAACCCCAACATGTGTGTTCAGGACTTGAATCATCCTGAATAATGAGACACTCACTGTACATTATCACATTATCTATCCAAGTGCGTAAATATCAGACTGTTCCTTTTAATATGAGTCAGTCACATCCCCTTTTCAAAGAATCAGTCTCCTGACCATGAGAAACCTAAATAAGGGTGTGACGTGCCTTTACTAGCAGGACACTGACATGAGAAGCTCCTTTTCCTGTCTCACTGTCGGTTTTCATGGTCTTTGTTAGTTCCGGACTATTTAGGATGAATTCAGCTTAGGCAGGATGTGAACCAGCATCCGGAATAATAAACGCATGTAAATGCAGCTCAGTGAAGACGCACAGATCACGCCTTGGCCACATATTGACCTTAAACTGCTGTGTGTGTGTGTGTGAACAGACCGCCGAGTAGACAGGGTAAGACAGTGACACATGTACTGTCTTTGCTGACTAACCCTGATAACACACACACACACACACACACACACACACATACACCAGCTGCTTGTCCCTGAAAGCTGTGTGAATGTTTATGCGTACGAGCGCACTGACCCATATGTTACAGAGTATATACAGGACAGTATATACTGTATGTGTGCCACTCCTGTGTGACTTCAGGCTACAGGGAAGGAAGTACGGCGCCGGCGTTTGTGCCCAACAGGAAACAGACTCACAAAGAGCAGAGGAGGGGCGGAAGCTTAGTGAGGAGAAAGAGGAGGAGGAGGAGGGGGAGAGGAAGGGGGAAATGGTGGGCAAAGGTGGAGGATGATGAGGAGGAGAAGACGGGAGGTGGAGGAGTGAAGGAAGCTCAATATTTCAAATTCAGAACATTATCAAATCTGTGAATCGATTTTGTCTTGACTCTAGGTTTTTTCTTTTTAATTTTGTCATTTTACACGGCACTAAATGTCATTATAAGAAAAGGGGAATCAATAACTCTGTAGGGATAGTTCAACATTTTTAGAAAAAGGACTTACTCCCTTTCTTTCCACTAGCACTAGTTAAGTAAAAAGATCTACATACCTCAAGGAGGCAATCAGCTTAGCTTAGCATTATGCTAATCTTTTTCTCCCTGGTGATAGAAGCACAGGGAAACAGCTGGCCTGGCTATCTCTAAAGCAACCCCCCCATCCCCCCAACACACACACACACACACACACACACACACAAAAAAAAAACCTCAGAATTTTTTTTGTTTTGTTTGTTTGTTTCAAACAGCAACTTCCCAGGATGCAAGCTGACCAGTGAAAAGGTGAGCTATGAAGTTGTCAATCTGGCAGTAAATGTACAGTGTAGATTGCAGTTCATCAGTTAATACAGGCTGTGGCTCCTCAATACCAAAGCACCTGTGTGTGTGTGTTGTTTCCCAGCTTTAGGAATAGCATCACTATGACCCTCGATGAGCTCTACCTACATTGAAGGAATAGTACGCACGGTGGAAAAACAAAGTAGAAGTACCAAAACCGAGGAGAGTCGAGTCGAGCTATACTATGCAGTGGAATTAAATTAAACTACGCTAATAACTTCCTGGCCCCACCTCCATACTCAACAAACAGACATAAAAGTGGTATCAGTCTTCTTATCTCACTCTTGGACAGAAAATGTTATAAGCAGCTGTATTTCTCACAACGTTTAACTGTTCTGAGACCTAATATAAACCCAACATTAGGGTAATATCTAAGTCTTTAACTGCAAAAATTCTCTTATTGCTGGATTTACTGGACATTTTGATTTGACATATTAAGGTCTTTGATTCAAATTAACTTTGATGACTTTTGCAGACTTTCTGTGACCCAGAGACACCCAGAATACGTGCAGAAACAGGAAAGAGCTGAAACAAATCAACATGAACTAAAACACAGGAAGACACAACTTACATTTTAGATGCATCCTTCTCTTTTTCACATGTTAAGCTCCTCTTCCCAAACTCTCCATCCTGTGGTTAAAAACACATAAGCAGGGCATGAGGTTAGTAAAACTGGACTTACTGGTCATCATAATATCAAGACACATACACACACACCATCTTTCACCATTGTTATGCTTGGCAGTTGGCAAGGCCCCGAGCCTGCGGCCGGGCTGACAATGCACTCACTGTAGGGGAGATCGTTCACAGTCAAGCTAACAGGCTAAGAATGAGCTAACTGCTCAGATATGGGACGCATTCTGAGGCTTTGCAATAGACTCATGCATGAGCAGACAAGCAGTGTTTGGCCACGACAACAGAAGGCCCTATTCAGTTCTCTGGGGAGGCACTGGTACACACACAAACACACACGCACCATTATCATAATCATCATCATCTTAGAAGCTCTCATCTGCTTCAAAACGTGCACACACACACAGACACACACAGACACAAGAAGCACACACACACACGGGCAGAAAACAACCCAGACTTGGAGCATTCCACTACAGTAGCATTCCATATGTTTGGTTAAGCACAGAGAATCCAGATTTAAGACTGGAGTCTGGACTGAATTTAAAGGATGAGAGAGGGAAGTGGAGGGAGGAGGGGGAGAAATGAGGAGGAGGAGGAGGAGGACAAGGAGGGGGGGCTGAAGGAGAAAGGGAACATTCCTGTGAACTGTAAGCAGCAACAGGACACTCCGGCACAGAAAACATACATTAAGGAATAAACTACCAAACTCATCTTTTATGTCAAGATGCGCTCAGAATAATGGAAAGTTTGAACAGCTTATAATTTCATGACAACTCAGCAAACTCAGTCTGCTTAAGATGAACACAGTGTGGGATGTTTTAAAGCTCCAGAACAAGCAAGTACAGAGCCTTGAGTTGAGATTGTTTTACAACCTGTACATTAAGACTTTTACTGTAACAAGGAAAGAATGCGGTGTGGATGTTCCGTAGGTATAATGCAGATCAATCTATTTGTTCCTTAATGTTAACAGAGACTAAAGTCTGCACCAGAATTACACCACAGAATTACAGAGAAACATTACGCTTCATTATCAAGGAACATTTTTATATCACACCAACACTTATGTCCATGTTCGCATGTTCCCTGTCTTTGCCTTGTCCTGAGCTCACAATAGAGCTGCAATGATCAGTTAATTAATTAATTGATTTGTTGATCCAAAGAAAATTACTTGACAACAACATAATTCATTGATTAATCATGAAAATATCTGGCAGATTAATGGATAATGAAAAAATAAATCATTAGTTGAAGGCATGGTTGTCAACTAATTTTCTCTCGATCGACTAATTAATTAATCAACTAATTGTTGCAACTTTAGAACTGACCACATGTTAACAACGTATTGTTAACACATTACTTCAGATATCGTGTTCTCATGTTTTTGGCCTCTTTGGCCTTCCATACTGGTGATGTCTTCAAAAGGACTGTTTATAGTCCAAAGCCAAAAGATCTCCAATTTACCACCACAAAAGACTAAGAAAATCTCAAAATCCTAACATTTGCGCAACTGAAACCACTGGATTTTAGACCTAAAAAAGACTTAAAATAAGAGCTGTTGTGTTTTCATCTTTCATCTTAGAATGAGCCATTTATATCTACAGAGGGCCTGGAACCTTTTCCATGACTGCAACGTTGCACCGTCATGTTTCTACAGTTGCCCAGATTGGACAAACTAATCACTGACTCTAAATGGGCCTTTAGCATTTTGTACAGGATTCACATTCACAGATGTCGGATGTTTGGCCTCTTTGGCCTCCCATACTGGTGTTCAAAATGATTGCTGACTGTCCAAAACGACAAAATCTTTTTAACTACCATTTACCAACACAAAAGTCAAATCCTCACATTTGACCAGCTGGAACCACTGGATTTCATGCTTTAATCAATTATCAAATTTCTGTTGATTGACTAATTGTTCCAGCTTTACAACCATTAAATACTGAAGTTTCTATTTCATGTCATCTGTAAACTATTCAGACGGAGGGCTCTCTCTTGACTTAGACTAAACTAACTGAGGAAGCCGAGGCAAGTGATGTGCTCAAAGACACTTCGATCATGTAAGCAGCTCATGATAGACAGAGAGAATCAGTGTTTCCGTTGCTGCTGTCAGTCTGAACTCCTCTGTGTCATCCTCTCTGTTTGATCCTACACGTCTTCTCTTTACCGGAAGGAGACAGGCCTGCTGCTCTGCTCTGCTCTGGGCTCTTTCATTTTAAATTCATGAAAGCAGCTCATGACACCAGCACACAGGTTTTGCTGAATCATCCGACTTTCTCACGCTTCTTCACTGCACTGAACCAGAAGTGTAATTCTGCTGCGTGCAAAGCCAGCATTATTTGGGTGCTGTGCGATCAATAAACCCTCATTTCAATTAAAACATGATTTTACAAATGAGATTCAACACATTCTTAGCGATCCAGAAGACACCAAATACCCTGGTGACCAGAGACCACATGTTTGTCTGTGTTTGTATGTGTTTCTGGTGTATGTGTGTGTGTATGTGTGTGTGTGTGTGTGTGTGTGTGTGTAGAGGGGGTCGGGGCTATTCATTCAGACAGTTAGCCAACCCGTAACCAAACGAAACAGAAAACAGCTGTCTCCTTCTCATCCCCTCACTCCCACTCACGCACACAGCTTGTCAGGTTGAGGAGAATTCATTACGTTACTCAGCAGAATAAACTGAAACAGTGTGAGGTTGTACTTCCTCCAGAGTTTGTATCTGACTCTCGTCAGCTCAGTTAATACTTTTCTTCCCCGAAGCAAGTGTCATTTCTAGCACACTGCATCAAATTTACACATACTTATGTGTCATGAACAGAACTTATGAACTCATACAGCAGTTGAAGTGATTATGATTAGTGATGAGCATATTTTCCAGTATCTATATACATCAAGATCTGGTTTAAAATAATAAAACCATGTCCCACTGGACACCAAACTCTTCCATGAGTAAAACAAGCTTTCTCAGAATCATTCATTTATACAACAGAAATATCTACTGATAATGTACTGCATATAGATAAATGATAATATCTTGATCTTGATTTTGATCTCCGTCAGGTGTAACACCTGGAGGAAATCATGCATTTGATCTTATGGATGTATGATCAAGGCGTTCCCATGGTTGAATCACGTTTTTGGAAAACATTAAAAGTCTTATTTTACTGACTGCTCTGTTTTTATACCAGCTGCTCCTCTTAATGGGCCTGTAGAAGACACAAGTCATCAACATCTAAAAACAAGGTTTACCTACTAGTCTGTAGCAGGTCAAATTTTGGACTTTTCACATTCACAAATTCACATCTATAAAAAGGTCTGGTCTCACCTTAAATTGAAGCATCTGTGGATTAATTGCATACCTGATATCTTAGGACCCACTTAAGTTACAATACAAGATGAATAAATAACTGTTTTAGTGATTTTTGCTGGTATCTTGATGAATGTCACCACTGTGCTTCTGCACCATCGCAATATTGGAGCATTCAAATGCCGCTAGTAAACGAATGGGAGATGCAGACTTCACTACAAACTTGCCTGAATTCTGAACCAATTTTCATGAAATTTGGTTTATTATAACCCTGAAAAAATTAAAATGATAGTGGTTAATTGTTGTAATTGAATTCAGCCACAGCTTCCACTGGGACGTGCAGGCTCCAACCAATGAACAGTCAACATCAAGTGTAAATTGTTCAGAATTTCCACTTTTGTTTATCTAAAAAATGTAGACTCCTATATCTAATATATTATTGTAAAGCTATAAAACACAACACTTCATCAAAAACTTTGAATCTACATAAGTAAACTTACACTATACTCTGCTATACAAAAAAAATGGCTGCTGAGTAGATGCGTCACCATCCGTTGCCTGGTGGGAACCTTTTATGCTCAATTTGAACTTCTGTATGAAATGTTTTCTGTATTTTTGATGTGTACCGATATCTAATAGAAACAACCACGTTTAAATCTTATTTAGAGGCGGATCCTAATTTAAATTAAATATCAGCGCATCCTTAAATAAATTCAATAAATTGGTGTGCCGTGAAGAGGTACTAAGAGCATTTTTGGTTCAAGACCAAATTTAAACCATAGTTTTCTTTCACGACTCTTCTGGTTATAATATTGTATTGTTTTGACCTGAAACATCGTTTGTGTCCTGTCCCTTTTCACAACAAATACATTAGCATGCTCTGCATTGTACTAAATGAAGGAGCTTTCTGTTCTTGAACTGATGTGATTATCTGTCAGAGCATGTCAACCTCATTGTCACCAAGATATGTTTTCATATATTTGTGGATCTTGGTGAATTTATTTACAAAAGTCCAGTTGGTCATAATGCTACAAAACAATGTGATATGCCTTACCTGAAAAAATACAAACTATGAATGTACTAAAAACAGCATAAGGTGCTCCACTCCATTTTTATTCTACATAAGCATTTTATCATGTAATTTATCTTTGAGCAGAAGCTGTTGATAAGTTATCATCAGTATGAGCTTTTCAGCGCTTAGGCTTCCACTTTCCAAACAAATACAGTAGATGAGAGGCCACACACACCCACATACAAACACGTATGCACAGAGTCCACTTTGGCCCAGATGCTTTTAACTAACACTGGTCTGACCAGTAACAACAGCATTAAAAAATAATACCAATTTAATTTGGGCAGGCACAGATGCTCATTTAAAGGGATAGTTTGGATTATTAATTAACTGTGGTGGCAGCGTCAGCAGCAAAACATATTTTGGCCACTTAAAAAAAAATCATTAGCAGTTTAAGTGTACACTATTTAGAATATTTTCACCGCGTTACCTTCCCATCAGACAGCCTTTTCCAACAGGACACTGCCATCAAATAAGCCACATATCACTCTGTCCTACTCAACTAGACCCCTCAGGGAAAATCAGTCATTTTACCTCGCAGAACACAGGAGCTGATGGGCTTCTGCTGCCACGATCAGTTTGTCTGTTTGTGTTATTGTGTGACATTGGTGAATCCCTTTTACAACACCAAAGTCTCCCGTGTCCTGTGAGGTAAAATGACTGATTTTGCCAATGGAGTTTGGTTGGTTTGGAGAGAGCGATATATGACTTGTATAACATGTCTTCCCACTGGAAAAAGCCACCTGACCAAAAGTTAAAGTGGTGAAAATGTTTGAAATATAGTGCACACTTAAGCTGATATTCACTTTTTAGGGTGAGTCTTTTTTTAGGTGGCTACCCCTTTAAGTTGTAGTAATTTTGACACAATTTTTGAACTGCCAACTCTCCAACATATTGCTTCACTCAGTCCTTCCAAGGAGAAAGAACTCTGGACTGGTCTGGTCTGAATGGCAACGTTCCTCAGCAAAATGGATGCATTCAAATGCAGCGTGAAAAATAGGGTGTCAAAAGAAAAGGGGGCAGAGGAACCATGTCGGGTAAAACATAAACAAGGGAGAATGAAAGAAGGGGGAAGAGAGAGATCATGTTCAATTTCCTCCACTGGAGAACGTTTCAAGGCCTGAAACTCCATCCTGGGTTCCACTGGCCAGGCGGGCCTCGTTTGCATGGGAGCCCATTTCCTGTGTGTGATTAGCAGTGGGGAGAGTGTGTGTGTGTGTGTGTGTGTGTATGCGTGTGTGTGTGTGTGTGTGTGTGTGTGCACTGGGGGTTGCAGTTCAGAGAGGTCTGGCGTTGTTTTGTCTGCTCGGGGAGGAAAGGAATGCCCAAATCAAACACAGTGAACAGGACAAGGGAAAAAGAGGAAGAAAGAATGAGCAGATACACAGTGAGGAGAAAGATGGGGAGAGACAGGAAGCAGAAAGTAGCTGACAGAAGGAGCTCACTAAAGAAAGGAGGAGGGAACGCCAGAGAAGAATAGAGCAGGAGATCAATTTTTCATTCGCTGCCACAGAAGACTATGAACAGCATTCCTCCTGCTGCTATTTGCATTCCAGCTGAGCGTCAAGGTGGGGTAAGAATTTAGTTTAAAAGCTGATGAGCTGTCAGATGGAAAACCATCCACGTCTTTAACTTCACTGTGAACCTGCAAAACCTGTCCTAATATCTAATGACTTACAGCACTCCAGCCCTCCCTGTTCCTCAAACAACAGCTGAGGCTTTCACACACTCACTACTGCTGACTACACAGATTAGTGTCGACGATTTTTCATTTATACAACAACAGTGACGTGACAACTATGCATTGTCAGAACACCCTTGTTGGCTTACACAGCTCAACAATACAGAAATATCCTGGCATGTAAACAAGGCAAAACACGAGGAGTCTATAAAAGGTCAGATCCTCTATTTTCAATAAACAGGACTTAAGACAGACCTGCCTTATGAAAGGATTTTACATTCTCAATTAACTCATCAGGGGCCTGCTTTTTAAATTATGATGCACTGGCAGTTTTAGACAGCAACATAGGCAGTAGTGGTGACCTAAAGTTTAGAGAGGCAAGCTTGCGGTTGTCAATTCAACCTCCGGACCGGCAAGATAAATCTGAGTGGGAAAAGTGAAAAATGTGCTTGACGATGATAACGTTATATCCAACTTGTCTGGGCGGCTGCCTCAATCTCACTCAATATTAAACATCCATCCTGCACCCATTGCACACACCTTCATCGGTTGGACAGGACGACTTAACGCAGTGGAATTATTTTACCCCACAGAAAAAACTTAGGAGCGCTCACTCTGCAGCCAGTTTTGGGGGCTGAAATGTCCCCTGAAGTAAACAGCATACTGACTCACAAAAAACAACAACCCAAGAATTAAGTCATACAAATTTTGTGTTTTTTTAAAATACATACATACTAAATTTGGGGGTTCCATGTTCAGTTTTGGTGAGTATTTTATCGTCTAGTTCCAGTTTTGTATATTTACATTTGACTACCTTTAGGACAACAAATAAAGAAAGACAGAATTTAGTCTTTCTTTAATTTTGCATTCCTTCTTTTGTGTATAAGGTGTTAAAATACCTTCATCGTGGTAAAAAAAAATTAAGTCACCTGATTAAAATAAGGTTGCGTAAGGTTGCGTTAGGGGAAATCAGACTCATGACCCTGGTATTTCTAAAATCCAGGTTACAGCCCTGTACAGACAGGATACACCTAAAAAATAACTAGAAACTTTTAACTTAAGTGTCTCATTTCCTCACAGTTTCAAAGTTCAGTTCCCAAACACTTCCTTGTGTTGTGTGTGTGTGTGTGTGTGAGCTGGACCCTGCCCATGCAGCAGTGAGCCATTCCTTGACTGGCAGAGCAGAATTGATAGGCCGCTATTGTTTCCTTTTAAGGTCAATTGTGTCTCAAACGCTTGGCATGGCTGGGAGTGCAGATGCAGCTGGCTGGCAGGAGAGATAAAGCACTAATTTAACTGCATTCTTCTGCGCAGTCCACACCTACAGAGAGAAAATAGGAGGGGAGGCAAAGAAAGAGATGGAATGAGACGGAGAGGCTGAGAGTATTTAAGATAAGTAGCGAGGAGAGAGGCGAATGGGAAAGATTTTCAGAGGTTTAGATGGAGAGAAGCAAAAAAATGTATGACCAGAGGGTGAAAACAAGGAGGTAAAAACTACAGCAAGTTTGTCCAAGTGGGTGGGCGAGAGTCACTCTCTGCCACGGGCATCGAGCTCTGCTGTAGCCTTGTTTGCCCTGGCAGTGAAAACATGCCACCACATGTGGTAGGTCTGTCTGTCAATTCCACAAGAGGAAGGCATACACATTAGAGCTGCAACTAATACTGTCCATTAATATTTGATTATTTTTTCCATTAATTGATGATGTCTGTCTGGAAATGGTGAAAAACTGTTTCTGAAAGCCCAAGGCAACGTCTTCAAATATCTTGTTTTGTCCACATGCCAAAGATATTCTGTTTCGAAGAGGAGTAAAGACACCAGAAAATATTCACATTTGAGAAGCTGAAATCTGAGAATTTGTACATTGTTTTCTCAAAACATTAATCAACACAATTAAATAAAAAATAATACACTAATCTAAATAGTTGGCAATTAATTTAATAGTCAGCTAATAATTGATATATTGTTGCAGCTCTAATAAACATCGATTCCCTGTCGATTAATCAGAAATTTTAATTTAGCCTAGCTGACTAGCTTAAAAGTAAGAAAGCATTTCCAAAATTGAGCCCAATTCATTAATTAAAATGAATTAATTATTAATAAATTAAAAACACTGCATGTATTAAGAGCCATTTGAAGCTGTTAATCACATTCTTCAATAATCAAATTGTATTTTAAATGCTGCTGAAATGTCTGGCACATTTTGGCATCAACAGCTCACTAAATGCATTATCATATTAGACCAAGCAGGATCATAGTGTCTGCAGGTGATGTCAGACGTCACAAACTGTGGCTAACATGAGCAGGGCGAGTGCCAGCAGCCTTCCCACCAACATCGCAAATCATACTGCAATTGCAATATCAGTCAAAATAATTGAAATTAGATATTTTTTTTAAATTGCTCATCCTTGTCAAGTGGTTACGTGCCAGTTTATTTTGACTCAGTCTACGTACAACCTCATCTTCTTTTTCTAGACCAAAATAGTGACAAACCACGCTGGTTGAACAAGATGTCATCTGTCTTTCCACCTTGCTGAATTACAACATGCGACTTGTAACGCATCGAGATGGGGGTTGCTCTCTGGCGGGGGGGTAGCGTAACATCTGAGAGGCAATATTTAACTAGCATTGTACGTTAATAATTTGTCAATAATTATACATATATACATACATACATATCAACCCACATAGAGATCTAAAATTCTCACAGGCTAACAAACTGTGTCAACAATCCCATGGCCTCAAGTTCATTCCACAGCCAGATATGCTTGAACAGTAAACTGCACCCGCTCACTGTAAGTTACTCTGAATGAAGACATCAGCTAAATGTCTGAAATGTTTAAATATTCTGCTGAAGAGGGAAGTGGAGAGGAGGAGAAGTGGGGCCCGGATGGCCAGACCGGCTTAGCTTCACAAATAAACCCAGACGCTGGGAGAAAGAGAGGCAGCCTGCTGAAGGCTGGATCATAAAATATGCCTGGTATTCCACAATGTTCCACAGTGCACAAATGAGCCACTCAGGAGTGTTATGGGATTCCTGCATGTGAGGCTCCTGTGTCTCAATGTGTCCACATGCACACACACATTTACCCACACAAACACAAAACTCAACTGTGGGTGAGCCAGCGTTTCAATGCTACACCAGTTTAAAATGTGTTACCCAATGATGAGTGCACACTGACTAATAAAACAAACACAACAGAAAAAAAGCAGAGAATAAATTACATTTTGGGTAAATAGCGTCTTTTGTCATGTATTCATCTAAATGTTAGCTGACTTTCAGTGACGCACAGAAAGAGGAAGAGAAAAGAGGTACAGGGCAGATGAAGGGACCACCGGGGGGGAGCCGGTGACTCGCTCACAGTCTGAATCGCTGTGTGTTTTCTGCTTCACTCTGAGCAACTGTGTGTTATCACTGTGAATGATTCAGTGTGTTTAGGTTAACACAGAGATGTTCCATTGATTCAGACTATAAACTCCAGCAAACGTACTCAAACGATTAGTCAGTTAATCGATAACTCAAGCAAATATTTAATGTTTACAGGTTCTCAAATGTGAAAGTTTTCTGTTTTTCTTTTTCTTGCATGTTACCAAAGACTTCTGGAAACTCAATAATGAAAATAACTCTTGGTTAACTGCAGCCCTAAAGGTTTATGTTTAAGGTTAAAGGTTTCCACTGGATTGGTCATTCCCACACTTCCCATTTATTGTCTGGTGGCGCAGTGCTATCTTTTGAGAGAGAGGGTGTCACTTTGGCTGTTCCCCATGTTCATAAAGTTGAGGTCTAGGCTACTAAATGCAAATCAGGGGTTTGCTGCTTCTGGAAACTCCCGAAAAACCTTTAACTTTAAACAGCTGCATGGCTTATTTCTCCCTAAAATGTTTTCAGAAATGCATGTCGGCGAACTATTATGACATACATCTACACAAGTTGTCATGTTGGTCCAGTTTGAAATCTGGGAGCAGACAGCCCACAAGTGAGCATTTGTCCAACAAGGTGGTGTTGAAAACACCACCTTGAAATTTTTCACCATTTGACAAACAAAATAATCATTAGTTAAGCATCCTGCTTGCCTGGTAGTCCTTTAGTGAATGTCATACTTCCTTCTCTCGTCCATTGTTTCCTGTCTGTCTCTATACAGGGTTCGTAAAGCTTTTCAAGAGTAAAATTCAGGCACTTTTCAAGGACTCTCAATGTACCTAAACAAAAAATTTCTATACTCTTAAAGCCTTTATCGTCAGATCTAAATTGTGACAGAATAGAAGAAAAAAAACAAAAAAAAAAAAACAGAAAAACACCCAAACGGAAAAACTCCTCCTCCTCGCATTTCAGCGCCCACGTCAGTCTTTTTAGCTCCACTTTTTAGCTCCAATGCTATTAACTGTCTAAAAAAGGGGAAAGAAATGTTCGGTTCAGCTCTACTTAGCCACACATCTTTTCTACTACTACTACAAAAATCTTGGACATGAAAGGGTTTTACTCTTGAAGTAAAAGCTGCACTTTAGCCAGTCTATTTTTATGGTCTCGCCATGGCTTGCATTGTGCTGCTTCACTTCCCCTGGTCGGGACAGCTAGCATGAGAAGGAGCTCCAAAAGCAATGTTGGCATTTACGGGAAAACCAGCCAACCCAGCCCTCAGCTGCCTTTTACAAAAGGCAGCAGTGCAGAGATCTCCTCCAAAATAAAACCAAAGCAGAGAGGAGAAGAGGGGCGAAAAGGGTACAGAGGAGGGGAAGGAGAGGCTGAAAATAGCCTAGCAGTCGGGGTCTGCATGCATCAGCACCACAATGATGAAAGCTCCTAAAACCAGACTTGCTTATACATGGATGGATGGACGAACAGAGGGAGGGATGTCTGTGGGGAAGAAGAAAAACACCTAACCATGAGGGTACTAAATGAGGATGAAAATAAAGGACAAACAGAAAATAAGCCTTGTACGTGAAAAAAGTAGTGAAAAGTTGCTGAAAATTCTGTCTACAAAGCACATAAGTAAAGAATCTGAAAAATAAAGTTAAGCAGAAAAGGAGCACAGAAGACAAAACAGGCAAGGACGAGAGAAACAGAAGAGGGGGAAGTAAGCAATCGCCAGGTCGCCTTGGCGTCTGAGCATTCCTCTCTCTGAGAACATGTATATTTTCTGATCACAAGAAAAATAATCTGCAGGAGGAATTTTATTTTGAGAGCCGCCCTGTAGATCCAAGGATTAGAGCAGGTCAGACAGGAGTGTGTGAGAGTGAGAGTGTGTATCGCCCCCATACAGTCAAGGTGGAGGTGAAAGAGGATCACTCGACGGATCATTTGCAAAAGGAAGAGCACGTGAGGATCCGAACCCGGACTGTTCGAGTCACATATGATCAAATGAACAAACATCCACACCCACACAGACACACACAGCTGCACTGTACATCAACAAAGTGAATTTATGAAAGACACTTTTGGAGATGTTGACACAAGTAAAACTAGTCCAAAGTCCGTCTTTCTTTTCCTCAACTTCTCAGTCTGTTCCCTCATTTTTTACTCAACTTCTTCTTCCTTTAGGAGTGAATAAAAAAAACACCTCTAAAGCTCACAAACTGACACATTATGTGTTTTCTTAACCCATGCAAAAAAAAACTGTGTAAACACAATAATTTGCTATTTTACAGGGGACTATTTCGTGGTCTAGACTAGTAACTTCCTGACGTCTCTGCTGGTTGCCTGGCAACTAGTCAGAGCAAAGAAAGGAAAAAGTGTGTCAATCCAAACTGTTACATACAGTATTCATTTTCAGCGTATAAATTATACTCTAATTTCCCTGCCTCTAAAAGACAAATTATATCCTATGCAATCATTTAGTTACATGAATTTCAAGTTATGTTCCTTGCAGCAGTCTATGACTATTTGTTACACTGAGTAAGTGCTCCTTGGCATAAATTCTTCAAGACTAGGCAGAGGGATGACGGATGAGCAACATGTTCCAAAAAGTTCCTTTCTTCATTTGGTGTTCTGATGCCGGTGGTGGAGAGTTGTGTTTCTCCATTACATGTTCAGTTGGGTTTAGATCTCTTGACTCTCATCGTTCTCAAACTCATCAAATCCTTCACTTCAGTGATAACAACCGATGCTTTGGTACCAAGTTGATGCCATAATTCTGAAAATGCAACAGTATTCTTTTTTTTTTTACAGACCCATAATGCCAGCAATGAGCAACAACACAGTGAAGTCCTGCTGCAGCGACAGCTCCGCCTCCAAAAAAATATTATGATATAATTTATTATTATTGCTTTTTACCGTGGTATCAAATTGGGTAGCGAGAATGGTGGAATTTCACTGGTACTGGTATCGACTACCATGGTATCGTGGTATTGTGGTATCCCTAATCTAGAGACTCTGATCATTTTCATAGTCATCTAGCAACAACTTGGTCTGCAGGTCTCTCCTTCCTTGTCACATTAGAGGTGGTTCCACAATCTAGATTTTCCAAAACATAAGAGACATCAGACACATCAAAGCAAAAGACAGAGACAGCAGGCACATTTGATGTTGTCTCTCTGGGCCTCACCCAGAAACAGCAGCACCAGAGACAGGATTGTGAGCGCCCACCACAGTTAATTGTTTGCTCTTTTATCAGTTTAGTTTAGTTGAGTGTCATTGTGATTTAAGACATAGAAATCACTTTTTTTAAACAAAAAGGGAATTTTCTGCTGCAAGATCCAGAGATGAAGAATTAAATATAGATGTTTTGGCCAGTTAGAAATAGCTCTCTACTCCAACCGACCTGAGACCTCACGATGAACCCGACCTTTGCTGAGCACTGGACTGGTACCGCCACCGTGAACTCCTGCCAACCACTGTCACGTCAGTCTAGTAGCTTTCCGACTGCAAATAACAGGCTAAAACATCATAAATTCTAGGGGACAGAGGCAGTAACTATAATCCTACGGAAGAGAGGTTGAAAGAGACATATTACAGCTCTCAGCATATAAACACTCATTAAATTGTAGTGATGGTACCCAAGACATACAAACCGTGCCGCTGGGTGAAGGACTTTGGTTCAACATTTAGCCTTTTAAGGATATTATTGAGGTTGTTGAGGGGTTAGACATCTGCATCAGTGTGTAGGTGGCATGAGGTGGTGTTTTTCTACCACCTGTGTGAGCAGCCTGGTATGTGTAGTCTTCCACCACAAGCATCACAAGACTGATAGGAAGTAGAGCGTGATGTTCACCTTTCTTCTCCTCCCTTGATCATCGCCTGTCTGGCTGCCCAGCCAGATCTCTAGGAAGAAGAATGCATCTCGAACCAGACTGGAATGGCTCCTGAAATATGCCAAATATGCCCCTGACCCCCTCCTTTCCTGAAGACGTAGGTCTGCTGCTTGCTAGCCCACCCTCCTTCCCTTCTGGTCCCCCCAACCCACAGACATTCCTGTGCTGTACGCCGCACTGAACGCGCGCAGACTTACAATCACAGATGACCCACTCACATAGAAAATGTTAAGGACATTAATAACACAAGTTTCCACCCAGCTGACCCAGACATGCCTTTTAAGGGTAAGCGGTTCAGATTTCTCTTTTCATTAACTTCCAAAAATACTCCTGGACCAGGCTGGGAGAAGGGGGGAGTGACAGGAAAAAGAGAGGTTGCTGGGGTGGGGTGGGGGGGGATCTCCTCTTTAGCGAGGCGAAATGAGAGCGAGACAAGATAACAATCAGAAGGAGAGAGAGGAAATATTGGCCTGTTGAGGAGGAGAACACCTAAAAAAATAAAAGTGCGGCTGAGGAATTTACAAGAAATGTCTTAACTTTAGCTCTCCCCTGTTAAAACGTCCCACTCTCCACTCCCTCCCGCCCTCTCCCTGCCTCGCTGTGCCTCCTACATGCTTTTGAAGTCTGTTTCCTTTGCACTTCTTTCCTATTTTCTTCCAGGATCGGCGAGGTAGCCATTTTTTGAGGAGCCTGTACAGTGTAGGAACAAAACAGGCACACAGGGAACCTTCTGTAAAACAACTTATTGGAGGCTGAAATGTCCAACAGAAACCTGAATCTCACACAGGAACCAGTTGGAAAAAAATAAAAATGCCAAACCTAGAGGAAACTTGTGTTTCAGGTCAACCTGACAGCATGTAAAACACAAACACAGTAGCTGAGTGACCCACATTATTAGTCAATGTGGTCCAAACTCCAGCTCCAGCCATGTGGGGCAGCTGGCTGGCCTGGCCTGCCCAGGCTGCCGATTAAACATTTGAGGACTTATCACCTGCAGCTATCAGGTTATATCTAACAGCCACAAATACATTCTTGGCAGGAGTGTTTAGCTAAATAAACTGACACTCAGCACAGAGGGCCAAGGGTGTGAGAGCAAGAGACAGTTTGAAAGACAGACAAGGTGTCACTATTCTAATCTAAATCTAAAAATCATAGATATCTATTGTTAATTGTAGGATTGTATGAGATACTCATCAGTTCTCAGTTTGGAAATGCAAAGAAGAGTACCGGCACAGTAGCAAAGCCATGTAGTACTCTGAACAGGGTCAGCAATGAAAGGTATTTTAGCCACTTAAAGTCCACCTAAAGAAATTAATATCAGCTTGCTCAGTGTACCCAATATTTAGAATATTTTCACCACTTTCCTTTACCATCAGACAGCCTTTTCTACCAGGAAACTGCCATTACATAAGCCAAATATCGCTCTCTCCAACTCCACAGGTGAAATCAGTAACTTTACTTTACAGAACATGGCAGTTGCTGGTCTACCACTGCCTCAATCTGATAGTTAGTTTGCGTTATTGTGTGATTTTGGTGAATCTGTGTTATTGTGTGACTTTGATGTTTTAAAAGGTATGATCAAACAAACTGACAGATCGAGGCAGTGGTAGACCAGCAACTCAGATGTTGTGTGAGGTAAAATCACTGATTTCGCCAGTAGAGTTTGGTTAGCTTTGAAAGAGCAAAATTTGGTTTCCATACTGGTGATTTCCCATCAGAAAAGGCTGTCTGACAGCAAAGTAAAGTGATTAAAAAAAATACTCTAAATATACCGTACACTTGATGATATTTTTAGGTGGACCTTTTTTAAAGTGGCTAAAATACTCTGTCCACAGTGGGCCATTGCTTAGCTTCAGTGGTAGTACTCCTCCAAACACATCATCTACTGTAGTTAAAACAGTGACTAAAACAGTACCTCATAGAACCCCACTTACATCCAAACTATCCCTTTAAACTGAAACGAGGTTGCATCTGTGATAGATAATGTTATTGTTGGCAAAAGCAAGACAAAGAGAGACAGACATGAGACTTCAAAAGATGACTCACATGAGAAACCTTTAGAGTAAAGTCTGAAGACTAAACTGACTGATTCACAGATATTTTGACCTCAGATTCAAACCTATTGAAGTGGAAGCAGCAGCAAAGCTGGAAAAATGTCAAAAATATGTGAATGATCAATCAAAAGTAATAAATTACATTCTGGTATAAATACATCTGTCTCTGCTCCTGTGCGATAAGGAAATGGTGGACACCCGAGAAGCCAAAATGAAGACCAGATGTTGTTGTTTTTTTTTTATTCTTCAGTTACCATAGCTTGAGAACCATCACATGGCCAACAGCAGGGCAGCTGCCTGGTTTTGGGGGGCTGCAGGGGGGTGATGGGTGTTCATAAATTAAAAGTCCTGAAATATTGTGCTAGGAGGCAGTTTGGAAGTCTGGTACAGGTCTGCATTACAACCAATGGATAACAGTGAACAGGAGCAATGAAGACATCTGTTTCGAGCCTGTGCATCCAGTGTCTGAGCCAGATTTATAATTTGTCATAAAAAGATGCCCAGAACTGCATTTGTTATCAAGATTCTGCTAATGCTCCTGGTTGTGTGTTCCAACAGCCACATGTTTTAGCTTAGTTTAAGCAGAGGTTTTACAGTTTTTAACTTCTCAGTCAACATACCATGATAAGGTAAAGTAAATATAGCAACAGGAAGGTCATACAGTATATATGCTGTCATACTATCCTCTTGGTTTTGTGTACCCCCAGCTACATAGAGCAAAAGGATTTACAAAAATAACCGGGAATGTGCATTTATAGCTCTCTATTGAGCTGTGAGGATTTCTCCATAATGACAAAGGGAAAGGAAATGTCCTTCTCCCAGAATTGCTAAACTGACTGGCTTACTGGCTTGTCACACATAAAAGAATAGAAGGAAATGGAAATGTGTCACTGAGGGTATCAAGCAGCGCTGAGGGAGCAGAGGTCTCTGAGTAAAGTTTCAGTAAATGTTTCAAAGACACGTTTTTCCTCAAACTGGATGACCCATTAATGTCGGCGTATGTGCCTCTCTGTGGTACAGCTACGATACAAACAATCTATGAACCTCAGCTTTTGGCTCCCACCAAATATTTGTTCCAACTGGAGTACAAAGTTGATCATTTAACAACAGCCTAATTTGCCCGAAACATTCCTATTTCATAACCACCTGCTCACGTAACAGGTTTGATAACCGTCCAGTAACTCAATAAAATCTTTTACAGGTCAATGCAGCAGAGATGACAGAGATGTCTGACTGACAGGTGAACTACGAGTCAGGGTTACACAATCTTACAATGTTTCTGACCATTATGACACAAATTACAAAATACAAGATATTATATACAGCCAGGAAGGCTTACATTAAGGTAAAGCTGCAGGGAACCACATTGTATTCATTGTATTTCATGTAGGATTGGCCAATATGGCAATATATGCCATAATAGTGGGCTGGTTGATAATGTGGTATATACCGTGTGATGGCAGAAATGTGTCCACCGGAAGAGATTTAGCATTTCCACCTCAGCTCTCAGGGCCAGATTCTCATGTGATCTCACAAATCCAGGTATTTCACAAGTTATCATGATTTGGGCAGCAGAATTGCTTACGGTGTTCTCAAGTGCCATGAAAGGGACAGTTGGTGGCGGTAATGCATCTCTAAGCTGGTTTGCCAACCACCACAGGAGAGAGTGACAAGAAAACATGGAGGAGGAGAGTGGAATTGTAAACAGACAGCAGGAGGCATTGCAAGATGAAGGATAAGCACTTGCTCCTAAAAGGGCTTCCACTTCTGTCTTGTGGACACGGTTTCTATTTTTAAAGAAAGTAAGATTCACAGTTTTGAATCTTTTGTTTTCAACTTAACTGTTTCCTCATCTGAGGAAAGCACTTATTAAAGACGAAAATAATCAAATACGTAGAGGTATGGTAGGGTTATTTTAAACCATTTTTTAAAAAAATTGAATTTACAGAACAATACCTGTATCGTGATATATACTGTTATCATAACCCTGCCATGAAACAATATAATATGTGTCTACTACCAGAGACTTTGTTTTATTAATTATGTTAAAGGATAACTTCGGTATTTTTCAACCTGGGCCCTATTTCCCCATGTGTATGTGTGTGTATGATTGATAGGTGCATCTCGTTTTAAAATTGGTGCGGTATTGAGGGACGCGGATGCAGCCGGCAGCTGCAAAACGAGTTATAACGGTAGATATCGGGGCAAATTCGTCCGTAAAAGTTTGTACATTAAACGTGCTTTTTTTCGCCACAGTCCAGCTCACATCACCAGTGTAATCTCTGTCTCTGTGTTTGTTAAATGCCTTTATTTGTAAGGTATTAAATTCACTGGATGCCAAAAAACAAGATATTGCTGTCTGGTTATTTTATCCATCAACAGCTTCTGAATAGATTTCCCGGAAACATCGCCACAAACCAACATAAAGTCACATATATGTATTTTAGCCACATTTCCCACCCAAGGAGTCATGTCACGTTTTAAAATTTTTATTTGCCAAAGTGTATCTCTTCAAACCTTAAGGCGCAATAAGGCAGTTTACTAGTATCCAAATCTGACACACTGATAAGAAACAAAAATTTAAATGATTAGGAAACAGGTCAAGTGATTATCTCATCCAATCTCGGTGGGGATGGCAACGGCCAATGTTTTGGGGATTCTGGCATAGCCATCGGATTTCCAGATAACGGATATCTGGGCCGAGACTTCCTCTTTCGTGCAACAGTCATTGATTACAGCCCGATTAGCAACTTGAGATGTGAGAGTCAGAGAGAGTTGGAATTGAGAGGCAATGTTTACAACCAGATTATTTCACAAGTAGCCAGTTTAAAAAGAAAGCAGATACATTTAAAAAAAAAGTTAATGATTGGTTCCAAGATTGCATTTCAGTTAATGTGTCCTGCCTTTTTTGCTCTCCAAACAGATGGTTTATCTGCATGCAAAGCCTGCTCAAACGCGATTGGTCACCACTACTTGGACTATAAACAGACTGCAAACAAGAACACTTCTGAATGAGTTTAAGCCGATGGACACTGCCATTGTCTATCGCACAACTAAGTTACGGACCCATCAATGATATCATCATCCATCGCAATGTTTCACTGTGGACATCGTCTTATACCAATTTCACCCAATCCTTCTCCAGTTACAAAAACTTTGTCCCTTGTTTACAGATTCTACATTGATATCACCTGTTTTGATG
>JAJHUR010138618.1:0-11111 GCA_027495735.1 Lutjanus campechanus
AGCATGCACTGAGGAATTTATCACTTAAATTGACTACATTTACAATCAGTACTGATTGAAAGGTAAGAAATTTTCAATTTCATACACCTATCTCCAAGGGTTCAAAGTTAATGTTTTCACTCACTTGTCCAGTCGGGTAAAGGGGTCAGACATCTACTAGTCCATAGTCAACTTTTACTTGCTGTGATATAAATTGTTGTATTTATTAGCAGTTACCAAATATTACCTAATACATTCTCTTATGCCACCCAATTGACGTCAGGTTTCCAGGATAATTGAAATGCTCGCTTGCGCTTCAGCTCATGAGCTTTGTCTTTACCAGCCACCATTTTCTTGTGACTGCCCAATCGTTACAGAGATGAGACGGCTCACCCCTTAGCTACTAGCATCATCAGCTCTACAAATAGCAATGTGTTTAATTCTAATTCTAGTTGCTAGATTTACCAGCTCAACTTAGTATTTTACTTGCCTCTGGCAATCCTTATTGTTGAGCCCTATCTCCACTTTAAAAATCTAACAAATACCTTCACTACTCAGTCCAAGATAAATTGTGAATGTGTGGCAGCGAGTGAGGCTGACTCATTGTGCTGTAGTCATTATCATTGCATGTTGTTGAGGCTGGCTGGAGCCCAGTATTCCCATCTCCATTCATGAAGAGCTATGTCGGTCTGCTAATCAGCAGCAGTGTGAGGCAGGCAGACTCACTGTGGGGGGGATGAAGCAGTCTGATATCAGTCCCACTGATCTGATCCCTGCATGAATGGTCGGAGCAGCCTTATCTTGTCCGTGGAAGGAAAAAAGGAGAATCACAGAAAGGAAATGTCAAGGATAGTAAATGTGGCCAACATGGTAATTAGCCACAGAAAGGGGTTACCTAAAGAGCTGTATAGCTGGCTGGGAGAACAAAGACAAATTTGCACAAACAAGCTAATGGGTGTGCCAGCTAATGATTCTCCTGGGCAGAGGAATTTCTCTTGTTAATTTGACAAAGCTTGAAAAGAGGGCTGGAGCGATTATTGACAGCAGCCAAAGAGAAGCGGGCAAACGCAGCTTCGCCACTCTCCACTCATCATTGACCTCCTCTCCTCCTCCCTCACTGTCACCACCTCTATAGGTAAGGACAAAATCTAGATGTCCTTTATGGAACAAAGGGACCAGGAGACCTTTTATTTCAAACGATCTTTGATTTTACATCTGTCTTGCTTTGGTTCATTTATATATATTACAGTCATTATCTGTCCCCGAGGTCTGTTCATAAGGAGACAGTGATGGAGCTGAAAGGCTATCAGGCCAGTTCCAACTGTGGCTGTTCCATATTATTACATCATTTTGATGTACACCACTTGAAACCACATGAGGGTAGTAGCAATGAGCATGAGAATAATGACTGTTTGGACTGTCGGGGTGACCAGTGTCCACATTAGTATTCTCTACTTACACAATGTAGCGTGACGTATATCTGTTTTACAAACTGTGTGTCTGTTTACGTCCTGTCAGCACGATAGCAATGTTAATTTCGCCCGCAAACTTAAATTTTTCATCCTTAAGGTAGTTACTTAACTTGTCACAGCTAGTTTGGTACATAATGTTAGTTAGATAACCATTAGCAGCATTAGTTGGCTAGCACTGTCATCTTCATTCAAACTTTACAGAAAAAAAAACATCTTGGTTTGTCTTTCCACTGGGAGGGGACATCAAAGAAGTAGCAGGGATAAATGGTGATTCCAGAATATTTTCACATATAACACTGTGAATAAAGGGTTTATTTTGACCAAACAAGAGTTAGTGATTGTTGGAGCAGTGAAAAGATGAGCCAGGACGTATTTAGTGAGTTTAATTTTGTTAACATTGCTAACAGTTATCTAAGACACTGAGTTGATTATCAAAATGCCTCCAAACAAATATTAACAAATACTAAGAATATACTAACAATATGTACCAAAGTATCGATGAAAAGCGAAGTGACTGTCTTAAGGATGACAAATCATTAAGTTTGCAGACAACGTTAATGTTACTATAGCGCTGACAGGAAGTAAACCGATGTGCATCTCGTAACAGACATACATCGCACTACATTGTGCAAATAGAAAACTGTTTTCTCTTTGTCGACTGTTCACAGTCATGAATTCAAAGGGATTCGGGGAACAAGTAGCATGTGGCAGTGCTTCAAGGAGATGGTTTTTGCTCTTTAAATCGAGCCCACCTCAGGCGAATTAATTTGGACACACTGCAGAAAAGCAGAGGTAAGCGTGCTGTTGCAAGGATGAAGGTAAAGGTTATGTGATATATCAAACTGCATCATTACGACAGTATACGGTCTGTGCTTTCCAAATAGGTAGGCAGCGGTGGGTGTTATTTTTCTGTTTTTTTGGGCTCCAAATTTAATCCAGCAGAGTTCATAGAAGGGGCACTGTGTCAGAGGCAGAGAGGCAGCGGAGAGAGCTTGGTGTGTGTTTGCGCTGAATGTTCTTTCATCTGGCAAGTCTCACACCCACTCTGTCTGCCGATATGTTGTAGTAGGCAGGCACTCTGCAGCCAAAGCAGCAGCCTTTCAAACAAGGCTGGCTGGTCGGGGGCTGGAGAGGGCTTACTGGTAAATTGGCAGCCCAGGGAATACAGGGTACTCTCACCCCACCGCTCGCCCACTCGCATGCTTTCATTCCCCTTTTTACCCTTGACCATTGACTGAATGCACTCATTCTCACTGGCCGGCATTAATCTGCCTTTCTAAGATGTCATCTGTTCATTGTCTGTCCTCTCCCTTTCCCTTTTTTTTAATCTCTCTTAGCTTTCCAATTGAGTCCGAGCATCGCTCATTCAGGCAATCCATCTCTCTGCTCTTAAGTATATCCTTCCTTATCTGTGCGTCACTCCTTATGATTAATAACACTCTCATTCATCTGGCTAATTACATCCTTCAACAAAGGAAAAAAATACAAATGTGCACAAGTGTACACTCACACTCACACACACTCATGTATGCATGCACTGTAGGCATACTAACCAAATCTGTTTGAAGTGTGGGACCCTAAAAGAAGAGAAGGCTCCTGTATGCATTAAGTATTCATGTGACGTGTGGAGGGGTGCATACATGTGTGTGTGTGAGAGACAGAGTGTGTGTGTGTGTGTGGGTTGTAGAGAGAGAAAGAGAGTACTCGCAAATTGCGCCGCGAGCAGCCAGCAATCGAGCGCTGACACCTCGTCTGGCAGTCGGAGGGAAAAGGGGCTGGGCTGAGGAAAGAAAGAGAGGGAGAGGAGGGAGAGAGGAGGGAGTGTGTGTGTGTGTGTGTGTGTGAGAGAGAGAGAGAGAGAGGGAGAGGGAGAGGGAGAGAGACACGGCAGGACAGCTGCCAGCATTTCTCCGATAGCAGGAGAAGGACCGAGAGGCGGAACAGGAGTAGGAATTCTCCTCATTCTCAGCCACCCAAGGAAATCTTCCAGCCCAGCCAGGCGTGCTGATTCTCCCCTGCTCCTCCTCCTGCCGGTGAGCAGCAGCAGAGAGACTCGGGGAAAGACCTGGGCATCAGGACCTGCAGCCACTCACGGCACACACACCATAGTGGATTAACTGACTTAAGAGCCTGTGAACGCAGAATCGGACATGAAAGGAGTGGAAAACTGAAAGCTGTTGCTGTGTTTTTGCATCTCTGAAACTAACGTTGAACTTTTTCTGGCGAGGAGAAGAGGCATGGAAAGAGTTGGAGGTGCTTTAGTGGGTCTCATCCTTCCTCCTCACCTCCTGCTAAGAAGCTCTCTGGACTACCTGCTCCCCTCACCGTGAACCCACTGCTTTTCTTCCTCTGCCCACCTCCACCCTTCCCCACCTGGCGGGCGCTTGTTCCATTTAGTTACTATGACGCCCACGCTGCCTCCTCCTCCTCCTCCTCCCGGTTCTCCCTCCGCCCCTCCAGCTTCTTACAAACCTCTGTGAAATCAAGCGGAACCTCGATGATTGCGATCGGAGCAAAGAGGACCCCCGTGCCCCAACTAGCGAGCGGCCCCGCCTCGCTCTGTTTCCCGGCGTATCAAATGTGCGAGTAATGGAGAGCAGTGACAACACAGACATGGACCACAAAGTTGAACTCTATCAGTTGTCTGTTTTTTGACTATAAGCCTTGACTAGATAATGGATTGGAAAGAGCTGTAAGTACACCAGCGTTTCTTAAACACACCTTAAACACAGCAAATACAGTGTGTGAATATTCTGTACAAACTTAAAACTGCCTTTGACTGATGCTTCAGTTTCTCCTTTGAGTGTTTAGACCAAGTTGTGCAGGGAAACAGCTTAATTAGCATGGAGATTGGGAGTGAACAGGTGGACAAGCTGTTGTTGGCTAAGAAATCCGAGCCTCTCCTCACCGCCTATTTCCCATTGACTGATCATATAGTTGGGTAAGGCAGAGAGAAGAGGAGGAGAGAAGGAGAGAGGGAGAGAAAGTGACAAGCAATTAATTTCCCTGTGTTCTGTGCGTGTGGTTGTGGTGGAAAAAAAAAACAGCAATATCATCCTTTTTTCTCACCTCCATTGAAGAACACGTGCACCGATCGTCATTGTGCAGCATGAATTAAAGCTCAAGGTTACGAGCTGAGCTTTAGGTTGTGAACAGCACTCCTCGCTGGCCAAGAAGACAATTATAAATCATTACAGTGGCTTTTTCCCTCCATGGTGTCTTACGGTGCTTCCTGATGGCTGATTTATCTCTGCTGAGAGAGGAAAGAGACAGAATGAGGTGACAGAGACAGACTGAGAGACAGGGTACAGTCTTAGAAATAATGGTGCTTACTAGAACCATAAAGGGTTCTACAGCTTTTCCCCATGGGAGAACCTTTTTTGATTCTTGTTTGAGCCTTATTTAAAGGTTCCACTCAGAAACCTTTCAGAGAGTTCTATCTAGAACCCCACATAAAGAGTTGAAAAGGTTTCACACACAACCCCCTATGCGAGGTTCTACATAGAACCATTCTGTGGTGTAATGGTTCCACCCAGAATCCTCCCTGAGGGTTCTATCCAGGGGGTTCCAACGAGAACCTTTTTTATATACCAAGGGCTTTATATGAAACCCACCCAGGGGGTTCTACTCAGACTACCCTTTTATATTCTAAGAGTTTTATCTAGAACCCAACCAGGGGGTTACACTGAGAACCCTTTTATATTCCACAGGTTTTATCTGTAACTCCCTGGGTGGGTTCTTCCAAGAGCCCTTTTATAGGATTTTATCTAGAATCCACCCCGGGGGTTTTTCCGAGAACCCTTCTAATTCCAAGGGTTTTTATCTAGAACACACCAAGGATTTTACCTAATGACAACCCTTTTACATTGCAATGGTTTTATAAAGAACCCACCCAAGATGTTCTACCAAGAACCATTTCATACTGTATAATGCCACAAATAACCCTTGATGAAAGAGTTATTCAAGGATTTTAACAACATATGAAGAACATTTCCCCAAAAAAAGGGTTCTTGGGATGAAAAGGGGTCTTAATGGAACCATTTCTCTTACAAAGAACCCTTGTTCTTTAGAAGCAAGTGTTCCTGAGTAGAACCTCATTCCTTAAGGGAGGACACTTTTGGAACCCTTATTTCTGAGAGTGTACATTTATCTTGAATGAATGTGCTACAGATACTTCTCATAAATGCGCACACACACTCACCAGCCTGCATACACACACAGCCACGTGTACTCTGGTATAGTTTCCTCTTTCTTTCTTTCTCTCCATCTCACATTCATCTATTCCATCTCATTTTTTTTTCAGTCACGCGATCCGTCTCGCATGCTATCACACATAGGCAGCTCCCCAGGGAGAGCCTTCTCCTGTAGCCTACTTGGATGCAATAATTATTCCATCAGCCGGCAGTGTGTTCCCTGATTGTGCTCTTGGGCTGTCGCTGCAGGGGGCGTACAGTGGAGAGGGGAGTGTTGAGGAGAGGAGGGGGGCCGGTTGTCACTCCAGGACGCAGAGAGAGGGAAGGGGATAGCGGGAGGGGGGTTGTGTTTTTGGCAGAAGCCCACCCAGTCCTGTCCGGAGGAGCCCAGAGCAGGACTAATGAGCTCAGGCTGGCCTATTAGGAAACTGCTGCTCACCGGGACACACATGGATTTGCTCTTTACTGCTCTTTCTCTTTTTCTCATGCTCTTTTTCTTCTTTTACTTTTGCTAAAATCCCTTGCTCTGCAGATTTCTCATCTTTTAATCTCTCACTCCAATTTTCTTTCATTCCCCGTCCCACTCTTTCCCTCATGTTGACAACCGCCTCTTTGTCTTCCCCCGTGTTTCTCTGAAATCCGACTGCTTGAGTGAAAACCGTTTGAGTGCATTTGAATTTCCTCTGAGTATTACTTTCCTCCCTGACCTTGAATTTCCAGCTGAGGTACAGTGTTAACTGATCCAGGCCGATGCCATACCTGGAACCACTCTAAGAGTCTGGCCAGATTCCCTGCAGGCTGTGCACAGATATTGCTGCTGTCCTCTGAGTTGAAGGAATTTAGGCAGAAAGGGGTACATGTGCCTGACTCTGTTGGCCCTGTGTACAATCTGTGTCTCCTCAGCAGTGAGTCTGGGAGACAAGAGGCCAGGATGACAGTGGATTTTAATTAGAGGACTGTCAAAAAGCTGGATTCAGTTACAGCAGAGGGCTCTGTTAGGTGCCAGCACAGCAGAGCTGCTCATGCAGACATTTGTCTATCTCGATACCACTTAAGCAGAGGGAGGGAGTCAGGTTTACATACCTGCCACTCATCTGCTGGAGCTAGACAATTTCTTTAAAGGGATAGTTTGAAATATTTGAAGTGGAGTTGTATGAGGTACTTATCAGTAGTGTATTACCTACAGTAGATGCCGGTGGACATGCCACCAGTATGGAGAAGCAGAGAGGAGTACCAGCATGGAAGCTAAGCAATGAACTGCTATGGACAGCAGCAAAACCTTTGCTACCTGAAAAAGAGTCAGCATTTGTTTAAGTGTGCACTGTATTTACAGTATTTTCACTGGAATCTGGTTAAGCAAGAGAGAGCAAAATTTGGTTTATATAATGGCAGTTTCCCATTGAAAAACGGCTGTCTAACAGCAAGATGAAGTGATGAAAATATTCTAAATATATATCTAAATATATATCAAGAAATCAAGACTGATGATATCCTTCCAATCTATAGCGTACACTTAAACTTATAAACCTTAAGTGTAACAAAATACCTTTTGTTGGGGACTTTGTCCACAGCAGTGCGTGACGGACGTGTTGACCACCATCTACTGTAGTTAATACACTGACTATTAAGTACCTCATACAACCCCACTTTGAATAATCCAAACTATCCCCTTAATGTAAATGATCAAAACTGCCAACATACGGTACACGCTTCAGCTTGGACTTAAATGAAGGGTGAACGTACTCTGTCATAATTGCTTAGCTTAAATAACAGAGATAGACATGACTTGATACCAGAGGGCAGTGTTTCAGCAGTCCTCGTCTGTCATGTGTATGACAGTTGTTTTGTGTTTGATCAAGATAAATGCATGCATTTACTGTGCCTTCCTACTATGACAGCCTATATTTGGTCCCTGACAGGCAAGAAGCAGTGCCTGGTAATCATTTATCTTACAGTTTCTTCTATTTTTTCCATGTTAAAAGGGCCGTCTTTGGGGAGTTACGGACAGAGGGTTTACAACAAATTGTTGTTCTGGGGCTATATAATAAATATAATTTCAATTGACTTGACTTATAGATTTGCAGCTTCTGTTACAAATATCAAAGAAGTTGAAGTGCAGGGTTGAAGCATTGTGTTTCTTGGTAGGGGAGTTTGAGTTTGGAGTTGGAAGAAAAGCAGTTGTAGAGTGGTAAATGGTCATGAATGGATTCACAGAGTAGCTCTCCTGCTGACTTTTTTTTTTTTTTACTTTGGGAAACTAAAAGGAGCTTGTTGACCTTTGAATTTCTAAAGGCTTTGCAGCACAGCCATAAAAATGTCAATCTAGACATTTAAAATCAATAATCTCTTGGTTAGGTTCCAGGCTGGAAGAAAAATTTATTTGCTTATGTATGAATTTTATGGATTTTTCAAAAGTTTAGCTTCAACCTAAAGATGTTTTTTTTCTCCTTTTTGTCCCTGCAGGGCAGCTCAGAAGCTGAATCTGTCCTCCAAGCGGAAGAAGCACCAGCCCTCACTGCTCCACCCACAGGAGCCCTCCATTTACCCCACCAACTTCAGTGGCATCCTGCAGGTCTCACCGCCCCCTGCCCCGCCATGCCTGCTCCGAGCCGTGTCCAAAGTGAAAGAGAACCCGGGGATGGGGAAGGTGAGAACAGACACAAAAGACTCAACAGATACATTAAGACTGTGCTCATGTGAGCCCCTATAACCCCCACCCCGCACACCCCTACACAACCACACACGCAAACACACAAACATACAGGCCCCTATTTGAACAGGAGAATGCAGGGTGGCGACACGCTGGTCCACAGGCAGCGTGCCGTCTGGTCCAGTCCATGGAGATGTAGTCCGATAAGCCTCCTGGAATGTCACAAATTCATTCAGTTTGTGAGAGCAGCATTCCTCTGTCTGAATACAGAAAGAGAGTAAAAACTATAATTCACAAATCTGCGGTAACGTTAACAGCAGGATGTCTAATTCCATTTTAGGTACAGCACACGGTGATGAAAGTCGGGCTGGCAGCAATAGGACGGTCATTAAACAAAGCTGTATAAACACATCGCTCTTCCTTTGTGGTTTATTGGGTATTGTTTGTCTGAGTCTGGCGTCCTGTATTTATAAAGCAGAAGAAGAAGAAGTCCCCTAACAAGATTAGATCCCACCTGGATAGGAAGTGCTCGCTTCTGTTGCCAGGTATCCAGACGGTTGAGACTTTGCCACATATTGTAAATCTCCCATTGACACACGGACTTCATAAAAAATCTGTGTTATTAACAAGGCTCCTCAAGACACACCTGAGGTATGTATTATACATCTGTGCAGCTAAGGGGGCTGCTTCTAAAAGGGAAATCAAGACTGATGATATCCTTCCAAGCCGATCAGGCTCAGATTTTCAGGTTTTCTTAAAGCAAACACTGGGGCTGTCGCAGTGACAGAGTTTCTCTTGTGATTATTTAGGTTGGCTAAAGAGCACAGAATGCAGTATTAACACTATAGTTTTGTCAGTTTTTGCAGATTACCTAATTTATTATAAACTGAATAATTTAGTGCAGAAACGCTAAGTGCAACGTTATCTGTGGATTTCACTGCACAGCGGGCAACTTTATGGTCTGAGCTAACTAGCTGCTGGTCACTAGTCATAGTTACACACAACTGGAAAAGAATCAACCCTTCTGAAGCCCCACCCCATTTTGCACTGTGCTCCAATAACAGTTAGTATCTAAGTCAACTTTCTCCTTTTCCTGTAAAAGCGACATAAAGGGTGACATTTCAGATTAGCTAATGTTAGCGAAACTCCAGCTTACATTAGCTAGCTAATGATTGAAGTACATCACCTTTCTAGTTAGCTAGCGTTTTAGCGTTTCAACATTAACTAACTTAAGATGTGAATATGTCTTTTAACCATCTTCAAAATTTGTTTTTCTTCTAAACATAGACAAGCCTAACACATAGCATAACCAAGAAACAAGAAACAGGAAAGGTGGAAGTTGACCAAGGTACCAAGGTTGCTCAACTGTCATTAGAGAACAGAGTGAAAAGTGGCAGGACACATAGCCATATTGTTACCTACAGGGCATGATTATCAAGTAAATTTACATACAACAGAAACAAATAAACACACACTAGCGAGAGGACCAGTTCCTGTACAACAAAGCTAATGAAGCTCATATTGCGCTAAAAACTTCAAAACAAAAAAGCCTATAGTAGTAGCCACATTAGCCAACATGCAACATGCTAATGCTGAGATTAACATATGAAATATACACTCAAACAACATAAAACAAGTCAAAACTTGCATCTTCCAAATTAGAAGTCAGGACACAGACAGCCATCAAGGTATCAAGTATCAATCCATTATTGAGCTTAAACAGATACTGGCCTTTTTTGTAGCACTGATTTCATAATTTAAGCATAAAACAAGAAGGAAAATAAAAAGAAAAAACATGAACATAAGATTTTTTGTGGTTTCTTGCCCTCCCCTGCAGTTGGCTGATCAATATTGTGGTATTTCAATACTGCAGTCATTGCGACAGCCCTAGTGAACACATCAGTGTGCTTATCTGTCTCTTTGCCCCGTCTCTCTTTCACTTGTGGAATCACAGTTGCAATAACATTTTCAGTTGTTGACTTTTCCTGCGTCTGTTTCATATTAATTCACCTCAAGACTTGGGTGAATGTCTTGTTTCCATCAACCGTATGTGGGTCATTTCCACTTTTCCACTTTTGACCTAGACACAGTTCTTCCAGGCATAGACAGTTGAGTGGATGGAGGAATGCCAAGCCGCACTAATGCATTTTCTGGGGGATCAAGGGACAGGGAAACAGAGGCCATTAGCACGGAGTCTGAGGTGTGAAAATACTGTAGCCAATCCTCTGTAGCCTCCAGTATCTGATCTCTGCCAACATAAATAAAACTGAGACATTAGCTCGCCTGGTAGCCTCCGTCTGGTAGACAGAAACTCAGCAGTCGTATGTGGGAGCCCAGTTTAAATGTCATAGCAAATGTAATTTACTCGACATATGCACACGTCAGTCACGATAACAGCCCCCTGTGGAGTATAAAGAGAGTTTGCACTTGGCCTGCAGGAATCCAAGATGAATTCACTCGCTGAAAGAAAGGGATTTCCAGTGACATTGTTTCAGAGGGATGGAGCCTGGATCTGTAGCAATATTTATATACTGGTGAGGGAAGAATGGGCCTTTTGTGCAGCCATGAAGAGGGTGGAGAGTCCCAGGCTGACTGAAACAGTCTTCTCTCGAAAAGGGAAGGGAGTTAGCTATATTTTAAGGGTTTTTATTTCAATGCCTACAAGGCATCAGAGGTACTTTTTCCAAGAAGCTTTGAAATGGCTCAGGATTGTGTTCCCTATCACATATACTGCTGGATATAGGAACTGCTCAGTTGATATAATGCTCGGCGTAACACTAAACACTGACCGGGAGCCCAAAGACTGCTATACATATC
>JAJHUR010138622.1:2621-7621 GCA_027495735.1 Lutjanus campechanus
TTATATTGTTGTTGTTGTTATTATTATTATTGTTACTAAATATTAAATTATCATCAAAATAGAAGTGAAATCTTATATTTATATTGTAAGTACATAAATAAAATGTAAACATTTAGTCTCTTTCTTTCTTTTTTTCTCCCTTTCTTTCTGTTTCTCTCTGTCTCTCTCTTCCTTGTTGTTGACAGGCTGTGGAGGGGCGGGAAGTTTGAATTTGTTTTGTCCAATAGTAGATGAGCTGCATTTCGCGCGCCTCTCTGTGGACCAATCAGCGCAGCCGTGTCTCCGGCGGCTCCTTTATAAAGCGGCTCTGGTCTTTTTTTCAGACAGTATTCAGTGTTTGTATTGTGAGAAACAAAAGGAATTATGGCCCGAACGAAGCAGACAGCCCGTAAATCCACCGGAGGAAAAGCTCCCAGGAAGCAGCTGGCCACCAAGGCCGCCCGTAAGAGCGCCCCGGCCACCGGCGGAGTGAAGAAGCCCCACCGTTACAGGCCCGGTACCGTGGCTCTCAGAGAGATCCGCCGCTACCAGAAGTCCACCGAGCTGCTCATCAGGAAGCTGCCCTTCCAGCGCCTGGTCAGGGAGATCGCTCAAGACTTCAAGACCGACCTGCGCTTCCAGAGCTCGGCCGTCATGGCTCTGCAGGAGTCCAGCGAGGCTTACCTGGTCGGTCTCTTTGAGGACACCAACCTGTGCGCCATCCACGCCAAGAGGGTCACCATCATGCCCAAAGACATACAGCTGGCCCGCCGCATCCGAGGAGAGAGAGCTTAAATACTCACTTCACCAACAACACACACTAACGGCTCTTTTAAGAGCCACAGACTCACTCTGACAGAGCTCAGTGTCCTGTAGTACATTAATGATATGATATGAAGTTTTTTATTATAGTTGAATTATGTGCAGTTGAATTAAATAAGCAATCTGATGAACAGCTTTACTTTGAGATCATGTTGTAACGTTTCAATACCTGGCTTGTGTGATTTAAATATTTTATTTATTTAAGTTTTTGTTCAAACTGAGTTGGCAGTTAAAACTTATTAACACGTTACTGAAATTGCAATAATACTTCCATACCACCATGATCAAGAGACAGAAGAGTTTATTTATTAGTTCATATCAGAACTTTACAGGTTCTTCGTTAGACAGTTAAGACCACGGACAGAACATGAATAAAGGTGTAATTATTTGCACACAACCATAAGGATAAATGAACGCTGCTCTTTATAAAGATGTGTTTGTAAAGAGTTTGTTCCGGGTGTTTACTTCTTGGAAGCGGCTTTCTCGGTCTTCCTGGGCAGCAGCACCGCCTGGATGTTGGGCAGCACGCCGCCCTGAGCGATGGTGACTCCGCCCAGCAGCTTGTTGAGCTCCTCGTCGTTGCGGACAGCCAGCTGCAGGTGACGGGGGATGATCCTGGTCTTCTTGTTGTCGCGGGCAGCGTTTCTTGATGGCGCAGTAGAGCAAATGAAGCACCATGAAACTTTGGCCCATGAGTGAACCAACTGGATGGAAAGCTTCAGTGCTTCATGAAGCTTCATCTCAGAGGAATAGATAAAAGAATAAGTGAGTAGATTAAAAAAGTGGAAATATAACAACACAATATATAAAATTCTAATTATACGGATTTCAAACGTATTTGTTCATTTATTTCTGTTGTATTCATTTATATATTTTAAATGATAATGTAAACAATTATTTTCATTTTTGTTCTTTGTATTTTATTTTTATTGTATTTCACATACCAGACTAAAACTTCCTGTCAGTGAGGCGCAGCGGTGCTTCGGCTGCTGTAACTCCTGCAGACCACCAGATGTCACTGGGTTGCTGAGTCTGAAGCCTCAAAGCTTTTGAATGAACAGATAGTAAGAAAGCTTCATAATGCTTCATGAGGCTTCATCCACGCATCACGAACTGTCCCTTTAAAACAATGGTGTGCAGTTATTTTTCATGGAGGGGCCACATGAGAAGTTGATCGGGCTGTTGTGGGTCAGACACAAATGATATGAGGTGTTAATAATGACCAGATCTCTACTCAGAAGCATTCTGCTGAATATAAGGCTTTTTTTTTTTACTGTTGGTCACCCTTTCTGAATCGTAATGCGATGAATTGTGGGTTAATATTTTGTTGTCAATGTGCAAAACGTGATGTTTTACAGTGAACACGTTACAACAATAGAAGCAGCAGAAGTAGAAGAACAACATAAACAACATGGATGTTTAATATGAGTTTAATATAAAATATACAGTTAATTATCAATGAACACAACCTTTCAAAATAAAAGTCTGATAACAGGTAAGAAAAATGCTGCTGGCTGTCACTGCTAGAATTTAATTTTTGGTCTTTCACGTCAGTCACCCCCAAACACTCGTGGCTCGTGAACCTGCAGGTGGGTCGTGAAAGCTTTTATTTTGGTCACCAAATAAATAAAAGATTATGGAAAACATTTCAGATTTAAGTATATCTGCAGTTCACCTTTAATAAGCCATTTAAAATGTGTATATTATATTTATGTATTTATGAACGAGGCTAAAAATGTCCTATGTTGGTTTCCTGATGAGAGGAAATTAAAAAAAACAGCAAGATGGCCTGTTAACAATAAGAGCTGCAACGATTATTCAATTATTAATCGAGTATTAAAGTGATCAGCTATTTTGATAACTGATTAATTGTTTTGAGTAAATTCTCAAGAGAAAAAGTCTAAATTCTCTGATTTCAGCTTCTTAAATATGAATATTTTCTGGTTTCTTTACTCCAAACAACAAACTGATCAGTGGGGAAATTATTGCCAGATTGATCACTAATTGAAAAATATTTTTCAATTGACAAGTTTGTGACAGGATTCATTAATTGATTTGCAGCATTTTTCTCACATTTCGTGGCCCAATCAACTAATTGATTAGTGGAAAATCTATAGCCAGATTGATTGGTCCAAACCTGTGACAACAGAAAACCAGTGGAGCGCACGATCCAGTGTGTCCCCAGAAAAAAAGGTTTGTGAAACACTGATTTAATTTCTTTTATGTGACTTTTTTTTTTTTTTACCCTTTTTCTGATTAACTTCAGCCTTTTTAACGGTTTAATTTTGAATTTAACCTTCATAACAAAGTGTTCGTATCTGCTGCGTCGCGTCACAACTAGCTAGCTACATATACGTTTGCAGAAGAAGTTTTTTGGGTTAAAACTCAACTTTTCTTTTTTTTTTCGGACTATGTCAAGGTGAGCAGCAACAGTCAGCAGGGCAATAAAAGGCTTCAGTGTTTATGACCCGCCGCCATCATCAAACTTTCCATAAAGTGGAGTTTTATGGCCGCTAGCTGGTTAATGGTTCACCTGAAGACAGGTGACAGGGGGGGAAACAGAAACAAGATGGACGCCCAGTTCACACACACACACACACACACACACACACACACACACACACACACGTCCTCCTTATCTCTTCTTTGGAAATGTTCCTTTTCCTTCTTCTTTCATTCTTTTCTCTTTTCTTTAGTGATAAAACTGAAAATCAAAAGATCTGCACAATAATCATCTTAATTTACTTTAATTATAATTTAGGTGAAAAGCACATTGAGCGACTTTTAAAGTGTCATCAGTCTCTTCTTCTCTTCTTTTGTGTTTGATTAAAATCTCATCTTTGTCTTTATTCGCTGCTTGTAGGTTTGATGCTTCCTTCTTTGCTCAGCGGTCTGTTGAAAAATAGATTTTTTTAAAGTGGTTAAATGAAGGAAAAGAGCAGAAAGATTCCCTGATTATTGTCTCTGAGAACGATTATTAACGATTATTGCTGCTGGAGTTTTATTGTCGTAAAGTTTACACGGCAGGATTTTCACAGTCGGGTCATAACTGAAACACATGTTGAGTCTAAAAAGGCCTTAAAGAGTTTACATTGTGTTTATTATAACGAATGCTGGTGTGAGTTTAATAATAATGGAAAAATGAAATAAAAACATACATGAGAATATAATCACAGGGCTGAAACACTTCTTGCTTTAACTGTTTGTTTGTTTTTTTCATGTATTTTTATTTTTATGTATTTTATTAATTTTATTATTATCACTTTCACCTAATTATATGCTACATTATGTCCTAATAATATGATGTAAGTAGTGACATAAATATAATAAATAAATAAATAAAATCACGTCTTACACTGTAATTTTACAGTAAATTTAAATCAATATTAAATTAAAGATTTTAATAAATTTACAAAATGATCAATGTGGCCATTTTGTTTTCTGCCTTTTTATTCAAACTTTAAATTTAAATGAGTTTTAAAAGAAAAAATCCTTGTTTGTCCTTTTGCTGAGGCACAAACACAAGAATCAGTCAAATTAACAAATGATTTTCTTTTTTTCTAATTATTTCTTTGGATTAAATACAAAAACAGAATTTTACTTTAAACCTGCCACAGACTGCAACATTAAATCTTAAATCACAAAGTCTTTCACCTCAATATTTACTTGGTTTGCAAGAAAAAACTCCGACTGAGCTGAAATTCATCTGAATTTAATCAAAAGCTGCATGAAGAGAAAAATAAAAGTGGTTCTGTTCCTGTTACAGAGAAAGAATATTAATTTTGTATATTTACTAATTTTAGAAGTTCAACAAACAAAAGAGAAACTATATGAATGTAAAGTTTGTTGGTGTTGATGAAGAACAGAAGCGTCTCACTTCACATCACGTCTGTCGTGTGTGTCATGAGAACTATTGTAGCTTTTATGTGATTTTACTGCAGCAGACTAAACTAAATACTCATCAGTGTAAAACAATAAATCTCCCATAAATCCATAAAGACGCAGATAATTCCTCTTCAGGAGGACGAGCAGAGGGGAGACGAGAGGACGGACGGACGGAGGGTCGACGGTTCAAATCCCTGCAGCACAAAACCTACGAGTCAGATGACGGATCCCAGAGATCTGTTTGTTTGTTTGTTTGTTTGTTTGTTTGTTTGTTTAATATCTCATTTATCACTAATTGTTCTGCAGGTTTGACC
>JAJHUR010138622.1:10121-16948 GCA_027495735.1 Lutjanus campechanus
TCGTCGTCGTTAGCATGCTTTAGGAGAATTAGCATTTTTAGCAGGTGTGAGTCCTCGATCATCTCGGGGTCGTGACCTTTGACCCCCATCCCACCCCACCACCACCCCCTCCACCGGCGAGCACAGGAGTGAAGTAAGACTGACGGTCGTAAACATGTCACAGACCCGCGTGTGTGAAAGGTCAAATTATTAGATTGTTACAAGGCAAACAGTGACACACACACACACACAGTTACAAACCTCTGGAGCCTCACAGACGAACACACAGCGGCTGCTTTCATGTGTGTGTGTGTGTGTGTGTGTGTGTGTGTGTGTGTGTGTGTGTGTGAGAGAGCTAATCATATATAGAAACACACACATAAATCATCTAATTTCCAACATCATACAGGGATGGGCAGCGTTAATGTGATGTGTGTTCTTGAACTTCAGTCCCACATTTCATGGACATGTTGACAGCTTCTCATTAGAGGATCTGTGGACTAATGTCCTCCGTTAACATGTTCAACCTGCAAAATATGTTTGATAAACTGACATTAACTGATAAGACATTAAAGAGGACCTATTATGCTTTTTCATCGTTTCTGAGCTATAAATGTTGTTACAATGTTGGATACTCGTGTTAAACGATGCCACCGCGTCAAATAAACGAGGTTTGTGCATTTGGACGTGATCCCTGCAGCTGTTTTTGGACGGCTCTAAACACTCTGTTTTGCCAACTTTTTTATAACAGAAGGTAACATTGACGTCAATCCGTTCCCGACTCGCTTATATGGTAATGCCCCGGCATAATGCTCTGAGCCTGCTGCAGGCTGCCTGGCTGCCGTCTCCCCCGCTCTGCTTCGGGAGTTGTATCGCTGTGCGCGGCTGCTCTCTACGACTTCACAGTGTTAGCACGTTAGCACCAGGCAGAAGTGGATAGAGTTGCTTTTTCACGGCCAGCAAAATAAAAACACCTCTGTGTTTGTCTGTCTACGGCATTTCACACGGACTGTTTGTCAACATGAGCCAGTACGAAGCTGGATTAGCCGAAAACGAAACACATACACCGCAGAGATAAACAGGTTATGACAATAACAAGCTGCTCCTACCATTCAGAGACGTCATGAAGTAACCTCTGTTCTGGAGAAACTTCAGGCTGTCCAGTCTGTAACTCCGGATCAGATTCAGGATCCAACACATACGGCTGTATTTCAAAACTTGTTATTTTCAAAAGAGTAAAGTAATAAAGTTTACTCCTGCACAGAGCCCGAGGCTCTCTGCTGCTGCAGCGGTATAATGAGGAGGCGGAGTTCGGCACCGCTCGGCAGCAATTCGGAAGTCCTCGGGAAAGGGCTGGGGGTGGAGTAAACTACACGGCCCGTTTTTGGCGCGATGAGAAAAGAGGAGAAAAGAGGAGCAGAGACAGACATCGTCCTGAAGATCTACAAAGCTTTGTGTGCGGGTAATCGCATGTAGCTGCTCTATAAGAGTCCAAGACTCAGTACAAAGGCCCGAAAATGAGCATAATATGTCCTCTTTAACAGTCGATCCTTCTTTCATTCTTATACGCAAAAACTACCAAACTTTAACCGGGCCTGTGTTCATATATGAGCCTACATGATAATGTTTGAACCAGTGAGACGTTTTAATCAGCGGCGAACTGTGACTGATAGAGCTGGACTTCAGTTCAGCCAAAACTCGGCCAGAAACACCGAAAATGCAGCAAAATGTAAAAATATTTTGCTGGAATAAGCGTCAGGCAGCAGGTAGCTTGTGACGTGTGTTTGTAGTGTGTAGTTGTCACATATAAAACAGCCAGTAGAGGGCAGCAAACACCACACAATGACGTGTTTTCTGTGTTTAAACTTGTATCAAACAGTAGATAATTGTCATTTACTGTGTTTCTATTGTTTGGATAAGTTATAATGAAGTTAGTGTTTGATATTAAGAGCTGTAATAAGAGTTTCTTATTTCTCTGTTTCAGTCCCACACACACAGTTACGTGCAGTTACAACGCATTTTAACCCGATTAGTTTTTTTTTTTAAAGAATTCACCAACACCGCCAGACATCCCGACAACAGAAAAAAATCTGCGAGTAAGAGTCATTTCCTGTTGCTGGAATTCGCTAAGATGACAACAGACACGGATTCTACATTTGCGAGATGGACATACTCCCATTATTTTCAGCTCGTCAGAGAAAAGGACAAGAACATAATAGTCAAGTGCAATCTGTGTGCGACACCGAGGGAACTCTCTACTCCGGTGCCACGCTAACACTAAGCTAAGAGAGAGAGACACACCTGCAGATAAGAGAAAGAAAACCGAGGACGAGCATACGGGAAAGACAAAGTAACAGAAGTTTCTCTCGGTCTGCCATGCTTCATGAAGCCTGTGTAGTGAGGAGACTGGTGGCAGAGTATACTGTGGAAGACATGCACCGCCTATCAACAAAGAAAGTTTGTCAACACATCCCCGTGAACACCAGCAATGACAAGGTAAGCTAACGTTGTCATAGAGCGCGGGCCATGTGGCCAGCAACCTAAACGGCGAGTCCACATGCTGCTGAGGAGAAATGAATCTGTGCACCTCAGGTTCAGTTTTTTTACAGTCATTATGCTGCATGACCCTCCACTGAATGTGTAATCAGCTACATTTTAGCATTTTAGAATGGCTAGTCATATTTCTGCAGTTATTTTGGTGCAAGTAACTCAAAAGTAATGCAAAAGTAGTGTAACACATTACAATTCAGAGACAGTAATATTGCAATGTAACTAATTACTTTAAAATGACAGTAACTAATAATATATAGCGTATTACATTTTGGATGTAACTTGCCCAACGCTGGTTACATGCAGCTGAGATCTCCAGCTCTGTCTGCTGAGCTGCTCTGTTGGAAGAAGCTTTAATAAAGAAGATTCAAGTGTCTGAAAATCGTTTTCTAACAGACTCGGAGACGAGCGACATTTCAGTCCTTTACAGATCCTCTGCTGCGCTGGAAAACTTGAAAAAGGCAGAGCTATGAAGTTAGCCACCTAGCAACAGCGTCGGTCTCAACTACTTCATCTTGATCAAAACATCTCTGTTCTTCAGGAAGGCCTACGGGATTATTTTTGGTCCCACCCACTGTAAATCAAAATGTGATTGGTTAATTCACCAGTCACTTTCTAAACAAACACACAGCGTGCGTCGTTCTGTCCCAGTGATGAAGTCCTGACCAATGAGTGAGCCAGCTCTGACCTTTCTCTGCCTAGAGACAACAACAAAAAAATCTGATTGGATAACTCTATTCTGCTGTTTTCAGGACAGTAACTCTTTGATTTCTGAAGCAGAGTTGATAGAAAATGGGGTTTAAATTAGAATTAGAGTAGAATAACCTAATAATTAAATGAAACTAATCAAATATAATATATTTACAGTAGATATAACATTTGAAATGCTGATACGTTAGGCTGAACTGAAGGCCCTCAGGGTTCCCTCAATTATTTTAATGCTTTTCTTTATTACATGTGATGTGAAAATATCAGATTCTCAAACAGTCAGAGAAATGAAAAGGCTGCATCCTCCTTTAGTTCAGTTATAAAATCAGTCTACTCTGCAGTTGGTTGCTTAGTTGCAAAAAATAAAGAACATTAAGACGAGAGATTTCTTTGCTTGGAGCAACGATGAGGAAAGAAAGAAAGTTGAATTAACCACTTGTAGTTGATGTTGTTCGTTTTCTTCTGGAAAAGCATCACATGATCGAAGCATGATGAATCAGATCACATCGTGAATGATAAGACTCGATCAATAAGTAAAAGTGCGTGTCTGCAACATGGTTTTCTAAAGTCTCCGTTTGTGCTCGTCCAGACTAAATCGCAGTCCTGGAGTTTTCAAACGATATCGCGGCCGGCAGCATTTCCAAAAGTTTCTGTTTTAGGTTTTCAAAAATGAGCGCTAGGTGTGAACGTAACAAGGATCGTAAAACCCCCTGAGGCAAATATGTGATTTGTGATACTGGGCTGTAAATAAATTTGAATCGACTAATCAAGAAAATAATAATCAGATTAATCAATATTGAAAGTAACTCACACTCAATTTCAAAAGTCTGAAGTCGTGTCATTTGGATGCAGATTGAAGAGAGTGGACTGATGAATCAAACGTCTCCTCGGCTGGATGTCATTGTGGACCAAAAGTGCCTGTTTTGGTTTCTGTGAGCCTCAAGACTATAATATTATGTCTAAAAATCATGAGCGCGATGACGCACAAACTCAGAGGGAACTGAACAACAAAAGCTCGATTTATTTCTGCATTTCAGATTTTCTTCTTCTGTGTTTACAGGTCTCAGATATCAATCTGTAACTTGATTGGGGTCATAATAAGGACACGAGCATCATATAAAACTGTATCAGAGGTGATGGCACTGTCTGACTTCCTTTGACTTTTTCATTGGTTAACTATTGACTGTGTTTAACAGCCTGAAGGCCAGAGAGGAAGACATGAAGAGCTGAAACACATAGAAGAGCAGGAGGTGCTTATACCTACGCCCTCATACCGAAATGACCAAACAGGTTATTTGCCAATGACTCCAAAAATGACATATATGACGGTTGGAGAGTACTGGTGATGGGTGTACTGGACTGTTGTCGTACTGGAACTTTAATATCATGTGGTTAATGCTGTGAAATGGCTGCAGTTTGGTTAGATTTAGGAAAACAACATGGTTTGGATTCAAATAACCAACACTGAAAAACACAGCATGTCCCTGCAGTGACATTGTAACAAAATCATTGCAGTTACATTACAGTTACAGCGTTACCATTAAAATTACAATGCTTCTACGTTGTTGAAATGTTACAACATGAGAAGTGTTCTGTGGTATTTTTGTATGTCTGTTGAACATGTTGAGCATGATGCTCCCTGTACTTTATATGATGATGTAGTTGCAATGTTACTAAAATGTCGCAACATGTGTGTATTTTCTTTATTTAGAAACACTACCACTGTTGTCTAGTACTGTCTAGTGTTGTCTAGTACGGTCTAGTCTTGTCTAGTGTTGTCCAGTACTGTCTAGTGTTGTTTAGTACTGTCTAGTCTTGTCCAGTGTTGTCTAGTGTTGTTTAGTGTTGTTTAGTCTTGTCTAGTGTTGTCTAGTACTGTCTAGTACTGTCTAGTGTTGTCTAGTGTTGTCTAGTACGGTCTAGTCTTGTCTAGTCTTGTCCAGTACTGTTTAGTACTGTCTAGTGTTGTCTAGTACTGTCTAGTTTTGTTTAGTCCTGTCTAGTTTTGTCTAGTGTTGTCTAGTACTCTCTACTACTGTTTAGTACTGTTTAGTGTTGTCGAGTATTGTCTAGTATTGTCTAGTACTGTCTAGTCTTGTCCAGTGTTGTCTAGTGTTGTCTAGTGTTGTCTAGTACTGTCTAGTCTTGTCCAGTGTTGTCTGGTGTTGTCTAGTACTGTCTAGTTTTGTTTACTGCTGTCTAGTTTTGTCTAGTGTTGTCTAGTACTGTCTACTACTGTTTAGTACTGTCTAGTACTGTAGTGTTGTTTAGTGTTGTCTAGTGTTGTCTAGTACTGTCTAGTGTTGTCTAGTGTTGTCTAATACCGTCTAGTACTGTCTAGTACTGTCTAGTGTTGTCTAGTACTGTCTAGTGTTGTCTAGTGTTGTCTAGTGTTGTCTAGTACTGTCTAGTACTGTCTACTGCTGTCTAGTTTTGTCTAGTGTTGTCTAGTACTGTCTACTACTGTTTAGTACTGTCTAGTACTGTAGTGTTGTTTAGTGTTGTCTAGTGTTGTCTAGTACTGTCTAGTACTGTCTAGTGTTGTCTAGTGTTGTCTAATACCGTCTAGTACTGTCTAGTACTGTCTAGTGTTGTCTAGTACTGTCTAGTACTGTCTAATACCGTCTAGTGTTGTCTAGTACTGTCTAGTACTGTCTAGTATTATCTAGTGTTGTCTAGTACTGTCTAGTGTTGTCTAGTGTTGTATAATACCGTCTAGTGTTGTCTAGTACTGTCTAGTGTTGTCTAGTACGGTCTAGTCTTGTCTAGTACGGTCTAGTCTTGTCTAGTGTTGTCCAGTACTGTCTAGTGTTATCTAGTGTTGTCTAGTACTGTCTAGTACTGTCTAGTGTTGTTTAGTTTTGTCTAGTACTGTCTAGTGTTGTCTAGTGTTGTCTAATACCATCTAGTACGGTCTAGTACTGTCTAGTGTTGTCTAGTACTGTCTAATACCATCTAGTGTTGTCTAGTACTGTCTAGTAGTGTCTAGTCTTGTCTAGTAGTGTCTAGTCTTGTCTAGTGTTGTCTAGTACTGTCTAGTATTATCTATTGTTGTCTAGTACTGTCTGGTACTGTCTAGTGTTGTCTAGTGTTGTCTAGTGTTGCCTAGTCTTGTCTAGTACTGTCTAGTGTTGTCTACAGTAGTACTGTGTAGTATTATCTAGTGTTGTCTAGTACTGTCTCGTGTTGTCTAGTGTTGTCTAGTACTGTCTAGTACTGTCTAGTGTTGTCTAGTACTGTCTAGTGTTGTATAGTGTTGTCTAATACCGTCTAGTGTTGTCTAGTACTGTCTAGTACTGTCTAGTACTGTCTAGTGTTGTCTAGTACTGTCTAGTGTTGTATAGTGTTGTCTAATACCGTCTAGTGTTGTCTAGTACTGTCTAGTGTTGTATAGTGTTGTCTAATACCGTCTAGTGTTGTCTAGTGTTGTCTAGTGTTGTATAATACCGTCTAGTGTTGTCTAGTACTGTCCAGTACTGTCTAGTACTGTCTAGTGTTGTCTAGTACTGTCTAGTACTGTCTAGTACTGTCTAGTACTGTCTAGTGTTGTCTAGTACTGTCTACTACTGTTTAGTACTGTCTAGTACTGT
>JAJHUR010138624.1:9958-44896 GCA_027495735.1 Lutjanus campechanus
ACACTGCCACATTTAGTGAATCCTTTTACTCGCTACTAAATTGTCTAATCCATCATCTTTTGAGGATTTTCCTCCTAATTCATCTTTCTTTTTGACTTTTACTCCCAATGCTTTTACATAATTTGTGCAAATACACATTTTTTAATTCATCCTTGACTAATTGTTTATAATTTATGACTGAAAAGGGCAGTTTCAAGCCTGTTCTGGCAGTGAAAGCTTCCCTTTAGTCAAGTTCAGATCTGTATGTACCAGATGTACAGAACATGATGCAGAGGCAGGGACAGAGTGTCCACTGTCAAGCTTGTTATTTTTTCCTCACTTTCTAGCCGAGCTGTTAAGTCAACAAATTGCTATTCTAGGTTAGGATTAGTCATCAGATATCTGAGATTAAGGGTACAGCCGAGGTGAAAATTGACTGTGCTGTGGCTTTACAGCTTTGTCAAACAGTACGTGTCCTTGTGGGGTGGAAGACTGGGCATTTATCGCCTTCAGTTGACAAACATATGCAGTTATGTACACTGCCTGGCCAAAAAAAGTCCCCAAGTAAATAGGTAAGAGTCTTCCACTGGATAATTACTGCAGTGATTAATATGTTTCAGCTGGCAACAAGTTATTTAACCCTCGCTGATGCAGTGAGTAGCTTCTTATTTCTTAAACAACCATGTCAGAAGACATATCCTGTGGTCGCATCAAGCAAAGAAAACAACTAAGGAGACTAATGAATCTACTAAAACTGGGTGAAGAACTGTCCAGCACATTATTAAAACCTGGAAGGATAGTGGTGCCTAGTGCCTACTGCACAAGCCTGTGGGGGCAGAGTTATGATCTGGGGTTGCTTCGGTTGGTCAGGCCGAGGTTCAGCAACAAAAAGTGAAAGTGGTTCAAGGAGCATGAGACATTTTCAGTCATGGATTGAACACCACAGAGTCCAGACCTTAACCCCATTAAGAATCTTTGGGATGTACTGGAGAAGACTTTACTCAGCAGTCTGACTCTCCCATCATCAAGAGCATCAAGATCTTGGTGAAAAATTAATGCAACTCTGGACAGAAATAAATGTTGTGACATTGCATAAGCTTATTGAAACGGACAATGTGTGCCGTAATCAAAGCTAAAGGCGGTGTACTATATACTGTGCATCATCCAGCCAATCTGAGCAGATCCTAACATTACCTCCTTTCACTCCGTCTTGCCAAAACACACACGCTAGTGGAGCGCTCCCAAATGCAGCGACAAACACACAGAGTCTGTTACCACTTTGTGTGTTTGTCTATGCATAGATGATGTTCCAGCGTTTGAGAGGCTGGCGGATAATCTTTCAGCTGATGAGCGGCCATGAATGGGGCATCTGGGCCGGGGAGTATGACCACATGATATTAGTGAGCACGAGGGGCTTAGGTGTTAGTTTGCCACAAGCTTGCACCTGCAGCTTTTCAGCCTCTCTCATTGACAGACATGGCACAGCAATCTGGTCCATGGTGTTAAAAGCAGTGCCCCCCCTCTTCAGCCACTGCCAAGAATTTGGTCAATTCATCAGTCGATCCCTCCTCTTTTCCAATTCCAGCACCGGCTACTCCTCAAGAAGAAAATAAACAAGAGAACTTGCTGATTACCAATATACCCAAGGTTCCTACACACCTTCTCCAAAGTCAAATTCAAGCACCTTTAGAATTTTCAGTGAGCATTTTCAAGATTTTACAGCATTTTACAGCTGTAGTAAACATATTTATACAGACATCCTCAAAAATGTTTATTTCACTTCCAGAGTTCAATGTCAATGTTTTTTTTGTTTTTCATTTTCTCAATTGGGCAAATCAGAAAATCTACTTGCCCAAAGTCAATTTTTACATGCCCCTATACAAATTGTTTTACTTGTTAGTGAATATCAGATAACAAAGACTAAAATTAATTGTGATGTTTACAGCTGCAATGTAAGAAAATCTCTTTTTTAACCACTTGCCAGGCAGGTTAGATTTACCGGCCTGACGGGGCATTTTACTTGCCCCTGCCCTGACTTTTTCATATTAAATCAACAAAAGTTATTTTTAATGATAGCATTCTACTAATTAAGTGACAAATTAAAAGAAAATACAACAAATTTTCAGGTTTTTAAAAGACTTGGCATCCTATACAACCTGACTGAGTCAATAACTGACTCAATTTATTTCTTTATCTAAAAAAGCAAACTGAAGATCCAAGGATTACTTGATTATTAATTGACTATTAATTTAATCAGCAACTATTCTGAAAATAGATTAATCATTCTGAGTCAAAAAACTTTCCAAATCCTGTTTTCAGCTTCTCAAATGGGAACATTTTCTAGTTTATTTACTCTTTTATGACAGTGAACTGAATATCAAAAACAAGACATTTGAGGACGTCCCCTTGGGTTTGGGGAAACAGTGATCGAGATTTTTCACCATTTTCTGACAACTTATGGACCAACCAACAACTCAATTAATCAACAGAATGCTAGATATCTTAATTGTGAGTTGCGACCCTAAAGGGAGGTCGGGCCTCGATTTATGAAAGTACTGCAATTATAATTCCAAGCAGTTTCAATAACTTTGTCCAAAACCGAGCACTTTTCAAACCTTGGAAGCACTACATTAAAATCCAAAGCTTTTCAAGGACTTCCAGCACCCGTATAAACCCTGTATACAGGTCTCACTGAAAAAACATTATGAAAGTTCATCCACAAAGCACAATTTCTAATCGTCTCCACTGGCTCATGCCTTGCCTTCAAGAAAACATATCATATCTGAGATAGGCCAGGATATCAGGGCACATTCTTAATCACATTTAGCACTGCTCTTTAGGCCTGCAAGTGTGTTTTTACAAATTTGTGTCCAGTGTGAGCTCCATTTCCTTGGCAACAGTAAGAAGACTGGGTGGAAAGATAAAAGGCTAAATGAATATATAAATAGCTGAGCTTATGTGATATTAACCATGAATCTGGAAAACTCTGATTACTGTTCATGAGAATATAATTACTGTGGCTGAGCTCACAGCAGATGGAGTGACTCCATAGCTGTTTTCATTCACACCGTTTGGAGGTAATGCAGGTAAGAAAGGAACCTGGCACACTGTTCTGCAGCAGAGGTGCCTCCTACACACTGTGACAAAGAGTGTGTGAAGCCAGTCTTGATGTTGATGGGTCACACTTATCTGCAGTCTCATCACAGAGGCACATATGTTTAAATGCCACTGCATGCTTGCAGGAAAACCCAGATCTGCAACACAAAACCCTGCCTCCTGCAAACACTCGTTCCCAGCAACCCCCAAAACCTCACCCACCCCCCGACTGCAGGTGCACACACACACACACACACACACACACACACACACAGAGAGAGAGAGATATGCACACAGACACCCCCTATGCAAGCACCCTGCCAGCCCTCAACAGCTGCTCTCTCACCATTCACACCCTAAACAGTCTAACAACAACTAGGCCCCCCAAAATGTAAAACACACAGCTACAGGAACAAAAGCCTGACACAAATTTGCATTAGAGCAGCAGGCTTCGGATGATTATTAGTACCTGTGTCTGTTTCCAACAGAAGTTTGTCCCTTAAGCAAAATACTTCCCTAAGCTAAGGGGTTCAGTTAGGAATGCTGCATAAAGCCTCTTAGGTTGTCTCCTTGTGTCTTAGTGTTTAGAGTAAGGCTATCACGGCAGTTACTGTGATAATACAGCACATGTGCACTTCAATTACCACGGTTACGCTTCACTCACTGCATTTTTTAATGTTACTAGACAGCAGCTACATCCAAAATCACATACCGTGCACTAAAAACCCAAAATGTGTACTTTCATTCAATATAATTCTGTGTAAATAAACAGCAATATGTATCTTTTTTTGCCGCACTGCTCAGCGTGTATATTGTCGCTTCTTGAGAGTCCCCTCGCTGGCTGGAGACATGTAACATGGTAACCTGTGGCAACAGTGATCTTTATTTTAAAAAAAATACACCCAACAAAGTGAAACCTTACTTACACTGAAATGAAAGTTATGCACTGATGTTGCTGCCTGTCTGCTTTTGCCTGTTGTGCCGTCATCTTCACTACTGCATTGCATTGTGGAATATTTATGGCGGCATTCTATCCAGTGCTTGTGTACCATAATATTTCCCCGGAAATAGTATGCACCTCACTGTTTTAGCATCCTAAACAGCATGTTAACATGGAATTTGGGACGCAGCAAACTAGCTAACTAACACACTTAGTTAGCTTCTCCAAAATTAACAACAAACAAAGCAAAATGAAAAAGAAGATGAAGATGTTTTCCTTCAGGAACATGTAAAGCACAAGCACATAATCCAAAGTAAGTTTTACCCAACAGACAGAACAAATATACACAAGCAGAAGATGTGAACAGAAGTAACTGAGAAAATCAAAGTGAGAAATTGTCTTTGAAATGAACTGTAAATGAAGTAATGAAGAAATATGAAAATATTACTGTGACAGCAAGAGAGGAGATGCTGTGTTTATGTAAACCCATATAGCTAATGTTAATATATGAGAGTTATATTAACATTTGGCTAGCTAGCTACAAAGTCTGTAGTGCTAACGTCAAATCTATACTCCCTGACAAGTTTCTCATCACTCATAGTGTCCAGTGGGTTTTCTCTGTCTTGATGCCTCTTCATCGCCATAAACACAGCCATTGTCTCATGTTCCATAAATTATTTCACTTTTAACAGACTGTTATGAGAGGAAAATGGTCGCTAAGGACCTTCCAGTAACACGTACGGGAATACTTAAATAGCTATGGGCAAACGCTTAGCGATTAAACGGTTCTCCCTTATAACATCCTGAGGAAATCCTTGCGGTAACATTATGCAACTCATTCTTTCTAAGGCATGCTTAGAGGAAAGTTTAAGGGAACCCTTAGCCCCAGTGGTTTTTATGCAACTGGGCACTGCACCCTGGTATCCTGCTATTAAAAGAATCCTCGAATTCTACCTTTTTAAAATATATTTTGGGGGGGCTTTTTTGTCTTTACTGCATAGTGAGAACTGAACAACAGACAGAAAAGGGAAATCAACATGCAATGAATTGTTAGACAGCATTTTTCTCCCCAAAATGTCCTGCAACAGTCAACTAACTCAGCTAATATCAGTGGACAACACTTGTCAAAGCACTGTCTCTCTAATGAGCTGTATCACAGTTACATGTTAGCCTATTAGCCTGTGTTATATAATGCAAAACCAGCTTAATGCTACATTTAGTGGTACAATAGAGCCTGGCAGAGCCGTTAAGGCAGACAGATGAATGTGCAGAGGAAAATTTGCCCCGGCCCTTACGCTTGTCAAGATACATTTTTAGTCGTAGTGCATTGTTTTTCAACACATCTGTATGTGTCTGTGTGTGCATCTGTGTGTCTGCATGTGTGTGTGGAGCAGCAATCCCACAGGGTGAGGTCAGCAAACGTTTAGTGCCATCCATCTCCCTCAGAGTGAGCTCCTGTCCCTCCAGGAGGCTCAACACATGGGTCAGCACAGTAGAGTAACAGCTGAAGGTCATAAGGGGACAAACACCAATTTAAGAGAAAAAAGTCCATATAAAGAGGACATTCATTGTGTAAAAATGTCAATAAACCAGACACATATTATAAAAGACATGCTTTTTTTCTCTACAATGTTGCTGGTGGTGAGAAAATCTGTTCAGACTCTTATTAGTGAACAACAGCATTTTTTCCCCAGATAGATACCACAGCTTCTTTGTGCTCCACATGTTCTTACACTTATGTAAATGCCATTAACACTCCTCCCCTCCAGCAGCCCTCTCCCCCTCCCTCATTCTGCATCTTTGTAGCACAGGGGTCAAGGAGAACAATAGCCCGTCCACGGGTCTAAGGGCATAACACTAGAATGGAGGAAGATTTTTTTTTTTCAGTTCTGTAGCAAAATATTTCTAACAACACGCTGGAGGCTGAATCAACTTGAAGGGTGGACTGAGCTGAGCTGATACGGCTGAATGTAATGCAGCTCGACGTGGACGTACAGGCTGTCTCTGTTCAGTAGCTATTCAATCCAGAGAGAGTTCACGCAGGTCAGATATGTTGAATCTCAGTGCAGCACTGTAAAAAACCATCAGGAATTTAGAGGAACCAACTGATCGTTTCTCCATTAACTTAATGTAAATAGACGGGTTTTATCTATTAACGTTAATTAAACTTCACATTTCCAGCACTTATTTTCAGTACACTTCAGAACTTAAATAAAATAAATATGAGCTCTTCTAACTTGAAGTCTTTTGACTTGAAACAATGAGTTGAACGAGAGTTCAATCAACTCACTTAATTAAGTTACTAAATAAATGTGATCAGCATATTAACAGACCTCCCCGCATGTATTGTTTGAGAATTAAAACTCCTGAGACCATCTTTTTTTATCGTTTGAAGAAAACATATGATGAAAACTTGCTGTGTGTCTCATAATGAAAGCAACCACGATGAAAGCTAGAATTTAATTCAGTCCCTACCCCTTTACACTTTAAATGTAATAAATTTACTTGTACCAATAGGAGCACCCAAAGCTTAAGTTCTTTGTTTGAAATCAAGTGCAAAATGCAAAAGGAATCAAACTGATTTGTAATTTTCGTCAGTGTGACTAAACGGTCAAAATGATTTAATTATTTGATTAGAGTTATTTTGTTTTGAATCATTACAAAATTACCTCCCTTACCCTTTTCAAATTCAGTCAACTTAAAGTTTTAAGGCAGCCCAGATACTACTTTTTTTTACTGTTGTTTTTACAGAGAACTGAAACAGAATCTCTGTCTTGTGGGAATGCAATAATAACAGTACCCTCTGTGCTGATAGCCATCACAGGACATACTGTACCCGTGGCAGCAGATAAACATCTGGTAATTATTGGCAACCACTCATTTCCTGACTGGACACAACAGGCAAAAGGAAGGACAAGCTTTTCCTTACAATGTTGATTGGTTTAATGAGAGAAAAACACAGAGAGGCTGCAGGTTTCTGAGTGCTTTCAGGCAGCAGAGATAAAAAGTCAAAGGACCTCTGAAGTGAAGTGGCCTCTCATTTTTATGTTACTGGCCATAAAACAACTACAGGGAAGAATCAGATGTGAAAGCACTATTTGCAAGTAGATGTCACATTAAAGGGATAGTTCAGATTATTTGATGTGGGGTTGTATGAGGCACTTGTCTATAGTGTATCACCTATGAAAAATTGTGGCATCATACGTCATACAACCCCACATAAAATAATCCCAACTATCCCTTTAAGATCGGTTATCAATTAGATGTGAACAAGGCACTGTAATTTGTCTAAATTGACAGACGCTGTTCAGGTAATCGTGTTATCCCCCCAAGATGTTAAATAATTAGGATTTGTGGCTTTGTGGGTGAGGGAGGAGGTGTCTGCAGTCCTGAGCTTTATGCCGTTATGACATAACATCTGGCTAAAGACATAAAACCCCTCAGCTACACAGTTAATCACTCTGAAAACCTGAGTCATTTCTCATTTTCCAAGCCAATTTCTAATGTGTAAATATCACAAAAACATTTGAGAAGTAACGATCCCCCTACAGTGTTTCTGTGCAGTGACAATTAAACCACTTCAAACAGTATTTCAGGGCATTATTTAATTTTAACCCAAGCCAACAAGAGCCAGGGATCAAGGAGGATTTGGAGGAACAACATGGACCAAAGAGCCAGTAAGAACAAAGAAAAAATGTCCATTTATTTCCCGCATAGCTGAAAACAAAAGGTTTCTCAGCGTTCCTGCTATCATGAAAACCTCTTGTGGCATTTCCCCAGGAACCTTCCCACACTGTCAAAACAACCCGGCCACAACACTGAGAAATGGCCAGAAGTCATCGGCCAATGAGGTTGAGCGATGACAGCACAACACAGTTGTTGTGATTAAGACCCCTGCCTCTGGAAACAAACGGACTCCCACACACTTTGCTGAACTTTCTATGCCTTATTCCATCACTCCTACTCTTCCTGTGATTAAAGTGAAGATTGTCTTTTGAGGAGGGCAGGTAGAAGGAGAGAAAAACAACGGTGAAGCACAGAGAAGGACTGTTCTCAATTAAGAACTTTTTCTGTCTAACCAGATTTGGCTGTACAACATGAATACTCGATTTGTTCTTTTTTTTTCCAGTTCAGTGTGCCACAATAAATCACAATATCAGCCTAATGATTATGTTTTAGCAGTAAGACTCGCATCTTAACACCTTTCTTTGTCAACTGTGATGGGAAAACATCAGATTTTCACACAGTCAGAGTGTGCATCCTCTTATAGTTCAGTTATAAATCAGCGCACCACAGAACTTCTCTCCTCTGACTGTAGCAGCGCTGCTTAACAGGGTAAGGGTCTGTATATTACAGTAAATAAAGGGTTTATTTCAATCAAATCAAAGGTGGTGGCTGATGAACTAAGACGTTTTTGGCCAGGCTTATTTTGTTTCTGTTGAGTTTTAATAAAGCTGACGATGATGAAGTTAAATAACAAAGAGCAGAAACTTAACCAACCATTTGTTTCTCTTTCTCTCATCAGTTAACCACCATCTCAAGCTGACACAAGAACTTTTTTCTTAATGAGTGTGCTAGCTAATAAAAAAAAATTTATGAATCTCCTATAATTCCTCATTGAAACATTATCCCTGTGCATTTTCTTTAATTATAACGCACACTGACTGACAAAGAGGGGAAAAAATACTGACTGCTCAACTGAAAGAATCTCAGTCAACGGAGGGGTCTCCGACTGATGATTCAAATCTTCGCCTTTCAGGTGACGAGCACAGAGGGAGTCATTAGTGGCACTGGACCGGCCTCAGAGGGGTCAGCAGTTCACAGCAGAGTTGTTGTAGTAGTAGTAGTAGTAGTGAGAGCTGGCATCCCTGTAGTCTGCCGCTAAAAAGGTCGTCTGCTGCTGAGTAACCCTGAGGGCCTGTGTGGTCGTCCAACAGCACCGAGCGGAGGGAGAGGGGGGCAGAGATATTTAAAACCTCCTTGAGAGTAAGCCAAGGGGACAGTGATGAGACAGGACTTCTTTCTACGTATGTGCCAGCCTCTGACGGGGGCCAAACGTGTACCCTAACCAATCCTGAAATGTGATCTGTCGGCCTGGAGGGGCACAGAGTGGTGGGGAGAGGGGCAGGTTCTCTGGGGACTTGTGTGTTTGCTTCTGTGTGTGCACAATCTGCATTTGCTTTGGCTGCAAAGCAGAGCAGGACACACAAATTAATGAAATTGACTGAGCGAGCACAGAGAGAGACGTGCCAGGGACAACGCTGATAATCCACACTGAGGTTGACTGTAAACTGACTGTTCATTCCTGTGTTTTTCCTCTCTAATCTGGTTGGGTCAGATATTACACACACACACACACACACTTCAGGAGAGAGACTGGGAGCAACTGTTCTTTCTAAATTTGTCAGGGGGGAGAGAGAGCAGAGAACACACCCCTTGTGCTTATGCGAGCATGAAAGTGTGTCTTTCTTTAGTAAATAAACAGCCTTCTACAGTATCACTGTGTCAGGCCAGGGTTACATCAGATGCCCTTGGTTTTTCTGACAAAACATTAATAATACACAAGCACCAATAACACACACACACACACACACACACTGTTCCCAATGAATGTTAGTTTCAGAGTCATATGCACAGAAAACTACTTAATGCGGAGGCAGGGAGACTCTAGAATCAATTAACCTTATCCTGCATGTAGAGAGGCTGGCTACTTGCATATTTGTATGCAAAGAGGCAGCAAAGTCTAGACAATAAAAAGGTTATCAAAGAACAACGGTGCATAAACAAAAGGTTGTAATAACAGGTGCCTTTGTGGCTGTCCTGGCCACCCTCAGCATGCAACTGGCCAACACAGGAGGGTCGAAGGCTGACCCAATTCACCTGGGCCTTACAGGCTATAAAAGCTGGTCTATGCGCTCACTCGGTCTCCAACTTTAGTTTTAATAGGGCTGGGCTGATGGATGATGCCACTGTCATAACCAATGGCTGCAAATCATCGACCACTGAGCCCTCGAGCATCGTAACATTGTGATTACAGCCTCATTTGAGGTAGTGTGTCCCCTCAGGGTTGCCTTAACGTAAAAGTTGTTGTTCTGTTTTTGACATGTTCGTTGTTTATGTTAATTATGACAATTGGGTTTTCTTTCATGCGAGTGAGACATGAGGTGGTTGGATCAACCTCCAGCAGTAGTCAGGCAGTGTGCGTTCATTTGTTTTGGCGGTGCGGCTTTGGAAGAAGATCTAGAGGGAGAAGTGGGACTATGTTGGTTGGATAGGCCTACTTTCCAAACTAGCTTACTCTTGCTGGTTTCTCTTTTAAGTAAATTTCATGCCTAGACTCGCTCCTCTGGAAGGTAATGTGGACACGCAGACAGCAATCTAATCAGAACTGACCTCTCCGTTTGTCCCACATCAATAACAGCTTCTCAGCATCATTAGCTTGTAAATTACAGAAGCCATCAGTGGAAAAAAAAGAAAAGAAAGAAAACTGCCCCCTCCATAAGCTGAGGTCAAAGCCAGTGTCCAAAGCTTGGAATAGATCAACAATTCAACGAGGAGCATCTAGATAACTGATCAGATCTGTGGTTCATTATGTTGCCAAATCAGACAGATGTGGTGACAGATTGGAAACATTCAGAAACAGCAGAGACAACAAAACAAGAACAAAGCTGGGCAGCGGTTCAAGTAAGTTTGCTTCCAGTTGAACCTTTACTGCAGATTGTTACTCAGCCGAAGAACAGAAACCTCATCTAATGCAACGAGCCACCTTCACAGAAGATGGAGAGGCTTTTCAGAGAAGGGCACAGACAAATGTTCACCACAGTAACGCTGAGAATGGTATGTTGTAAATCTGTCAGAGCATAAAGGGAGAAAAGACTGAGGAAAGAGGCAGAAATGTGCACACGGTGCCACCAGTTTTTGCTCTTATATTGTCTAGAGGAATACTATAAAGCCACAAAATCCTAAATAAGGAGAGATCTACAAAGCCAAATTAGCTGTACCCTAATTTTCTCAAAAAGTAGAGTCAAAGTTCTGATGCCGAGCCCATTACATTACCATAGTGACGTGGGGCCAGAGCTGGGAAATGGGGTTACAGGTCAGTGGGAATGCCTAACTGTGTATGCATGCATACACACGGATATAACATCCTGACAAAAAGACACACACACACACTTTCTCTCCCTCCAAGGGCACCAGAAGTACCCCTCAGTGTAAACCGCATTGTCCTACAAAAGCGAGCAACTCCTCCCCTCTGAGCCAGTGTAAATTGAGATGGGGTTTACATTAATGGGTTTGGGGAAAAAGAAACACCTCGAGGTAAGTGCAGGGGGAAGCCTCCTCAAGATATGGGTAGCCTACATCTCCACAAAATGAAGCTGGGAAAACACACTGCTCTACCACTTACAATTCTGCACGTTTTTGCAGCTTTACAGTACTGAATGTTTACACCTACAGCAGCTTAATTATTTTTAACAAGTGTGTAAACTTTGCACTCTCTCAGCAACTTTAATTTTTGCATGATCTTGCGCTGTCTATACATCTTCATCCCCAGTGTGAGACCCTGACGAGGGGAACACACAGGGACCAAACAAATCAAACAAATATCTGTAAATACAGAAAAAGATTAAGATCATACAATTCTTGCTGAATTAAATTTATATTTTTTAACTGAAAATCTACATTTTCTATTTCATTTTAAACCGCTTTTGTGCTGATTTGTACATATATACAGTACATATATTTCTAACAACAAAACCACCTTTCTTTTGTCTATATACATTACATTACATGTCACACTGACCTTGGCAATGTACTTTTTTGTTTATTTCTTTCCACACTTGCTTTGGTCTTGTAAAGTGTCTGTTTCTCATGCCAATAAAACTGTTTTGAATTGAGGATATGAAAAGGATTGCAGGATTTCTGGGTAAACAGGTTTATAGTAGTAATCTATGTTCTGTCTTGCAGGGAGAAGGGGGGATGGGTAGAGGTTAAAAAAAGAACATTTCAATGTTGATTCTTACACTTGCCCAACAATGTCTTTTTTCTGAGCTCTTAAAATGTAAAATAAAGAATTTATATGTCTGAGGGTGAATTCTATTAAAGCCAGCACCACCTGGACTCCTTCACCTGAGGCTGATGTACGCACAAATACCACTGAAAAACATGCCTCAGAGAATGTCACATAAAACTGAAGCCCAGTTACCATAGCTATTTTGAGTATCTGAAACTCAAATCAAGAACATTTTCCCCTCCTTATCTGCTCACTCTGACATGTCAGAACATGTCTCTTGTTTTCCCAAACAGTGCTGCGCTGGAACGAAACAGATTATCCCTCTGCCAGTCCACTGAAAATAGCCATCAAGGTCACCGGAGCAAGTGCTGCTTTTTGATGGATATCTGTACGAGGACGTCTTGACTACGATGAATCAATGAGCCTTATACGAGGCCTGATGCATTCGCTCTGAGTGCCTTACCAAGGTGAGGGCACAGAGAGTCAGTGGTTGAGGTTGTTTTCTTCTTGTTTTGCAACAGCTATGCTGCATTGGCTCCCTGTGACGCAGGGATCTGATCAATACTGGGTCTCGAGGGCAGCGGAGCAGGCAGCGAAAGGACTCGACAGCGAATATGCTCCATAGGCTGTGTAATGTTGTGATCAAGGGTTGGTGTCAGCACTGTGGCTAATGCTGTGCAACCAACTCAGTGTTGTTTTTTTGAAACAGAAGCATAAATATACACAGACAAAAAAAAAACATGAAAATAAAAACACAGTGAAACACTCACTGTCAATTAATCGTTTAATGGATCAACCGAAAGTGAAATCAACAAAACTTACAACAGACTAATCATTTGAAGGGACTGATTTTGCTTATTTTGGCTGGAGTTTGGTTGGTTTGGAGAGAGCAATATTTGGTTTATTTAGTGGAGGTTTCCTTCAGAAAATATAGCGTACACAAACTGATATCGATTATTTTAGGTGGATGTTTTTTGTGGCTAAGAGATCTTTTGTTGCTGACCTTTCCCACACCTCAGCTTCCATGCCGGTGCCCCTCTCTGCTTCTCCAAAACTCAACTGTCACTAATACACTGACTATCGATAAGTACATCATACAACCCCACTTCAGAAGATCCAAACTATCCCTTCAAGTGAAAATGCAAACATTCAGAAAGATCATGCCATTGTAAAGTGAACAGTTTAGGGGGTTTGGACTGTTACTTGGACAAGGGCAAATTGAAGACGTCATCATAGGCTCAATGACGCTGTGAAGGTCATCTTTTACCATTTTCTGACATCTCATAGTCTAAACAATTTGACGATTAATCAAAAACGTAAACAATAGATTAACCGATGTTGAAAATAATCATTAATTGCAGCCCTACACAGAGGTCAGTGGGACAGTGACCATCTGTGTGAGACACTGCACCAGATTGAGGGGGACCCCATGTCCCAATAACCCAGCTGCAGTGTGCAGACAGACAGGAGGATTACTTCTACAATCATGCACTACTCTATGAACTATGCAGAGTATGTGGTATGTATGTACAGCACAATCATCCTGAGCAAAACCATTAAGACCAGCAGAGCTCCAGCATACCAGATGAATAACAGGATACCTGTGCAGGAATACAACAGACAATCTGCTCGAAGTCAAACATACCAGAAACTCGTCTTTTCTAGCTCAGCATGAGAGCATGTTTCTACTGCTGCCAGCCTTCTGTGCACACACACACACACACACAAGCCTGAGGATACAGCAGTACTATCCTGCACACACACATGCGGACAGTACAAGACCATTAATCATAGGCAACCCAGTTCTGCTTCTCGTCCCACACTCCTCTCATGGCCCTAGGTTGACTTTGCAGTGTCTGTATTTACCTCAGTGTGGTGCAGAGGTTGCATGCCGCGGAGATTAAATCAAAAGGACAGAGGGCAGGGGGGGATAGGAGTGCATTGTTGAACTCAGCGGGCATACATACACGCACATACTGTACCCTTCCTGGTTAACATCAGTGAGACCAAATCTGTCTTCTAAATCTATCAAAATGCAAACATCTAATCCACTTATAATGGAAATGAAATCAGTCAGGACACTTGACACTGATTGTGTTAGAGATCACAAACGTGGTCACACACCAGAGCTGAGGAGACTAGTCAAACTGCTCAAGTGTGTAAAACCACATAACTGCAACACAATTGCTTCACTTTTTGTAAATTCCAGGTATTTATATCATAAGCTGCGTTTCCACCCAGAACTTTTAGTCCCAGGAACTACTTTTCAAGGAATTTAAAAGATTCCTAAAGACCCACGAAGATCAGGCAAATCAGTCCACTGACCCATGAAAAACCTGCGTCTGTTTTTACACCTCATTTTAGCGTGTGACTATACAATCAGAAATGTCTCAGCACTGCAAGACCCACCCCCAAAGTTTCCTTTCTTTTGGAAAGTACCACCCCCAAGCAGGGACTGACATTCTGGAGGTTAAAACAATGCCCTTGGAAGTTAATTAAGACCCTGGTCCCTGTGGTTGATGCATCAAGTTTCTCTTAAGGTTCTTAGTCTATGGGGAAGGTTCCTGCAGTAGAAATGCAGCTGTAGATAATAAAGAAAAGCAGCAAATTCTTACATATAAGACTCTAAAACCATTAAAGCTGCAACAATTAAGACAATTAATCAGTTAGCTGTCAATATTGTTGGGCGAATTATACCAAATTGGCATGTGATGATGTTCACAGTGAAACATCGCGATGGACGATGATAATTGTTGCTACGTCTTGAAGGGTCTTCTTCTCGACACCACATGTTCGTAACTTAGTTGTTAGTTTTAAATGAAAATGTTATGTTGGTAGGAGTAAGTGGTGGATGACTGTTAGCCATAGCAATGGACAATGATCGTCCATTGTCCCAACCCTAGTTGTAAACTATCACACTAATCGTCAACTATTTTGATAATCTAACGTTTCACTCATAAGCAAGGAAGCTAAAATGGATTGCAGTGGTTTACAAATACTGGTGCATCGAAATTTGTCTTACCCAGGTAAAGAGATGCATTTTCTTTCTTCACGTTGTCGTCCAGGTAAGTTGGCCCCAGGGTGTAGATCGGCGTCGACCCCATGCCCACTAGTATCTGGGCGCAGATGAACAGAGTCACATACAGGTTGTGCTCGTTGCCCTCCTGGTCTCGTGGGCACGATGCCACGTCAAGCAGGTCGCGCCCACTGCTGTTGCCGCTCTGGCAGAGGCCTTCATGGCCTGCTGAGGAGTTCATCTCCTGGATCTGGTAGGGTGGTGAGATGAAGTGGGGCAGGGAAAACAACGCTGCCCCGACAGCGATGACCACACCACCAACAGCCAGCCAGCGGGGCCTCTGCCCTCTGCCACCAAAGTAGGAGATGAAGACCACCACCAGGAGGCTGCCGATGTCAAAGCAGCTGACCAGCAGGCCAGACTCGGAGCTGCGAAGGCTGTAGCGCTTCTCGATGGTGGTGATGACGCTACTCAGGTAGCCTGACACCATCAGGGACTGGATGAAGGTCAGGTAGCACATGCAGAACAGGAAGCAGCGGGAGTCCCTAAGGATGACCCGCACGTACTTCCTGGCTGGGATGCGGATAAGGCGGGTGAGAGAGAAACCAAGTTTTTTACCCCCGGAGCCAGCTGGAACCCGACCCTCGACAGGTAAAGAGCTGCTGAGGCCCACCATGCTGGAGGCAGAGGGGGAGAAGTCTGTCCTGGAGGAGGGAGACTCTGCCTGGCTGGAGTCTTCTGGGGTTTTGGGCTGGAGCTCGCTGCTCTCCTGCACTGCCACACAGGTGTGGGTGGTGTTGACCAGTCGAGACTCTGCAGGCTTTTGACAGGGTCCGTTCAGGATGGGTAAGCTTTTGGACTTAAAGCAGTTTTCTGGATCCATGTACTGGTCCTGGAGCTCACGGATCTCCAGAGACTCAGACAGGTCGCTCCCCGTTTCGTCATTGTCCGATGAAGTCATGGCGAAGCTGGAGATGTAGCTTCAGTCAGAATCTAGAGCCACATGAGGGCACGGTGGAGCTGCTGCAGGGCTGGGTGCTGGAGCAAAGACTGTGCCCTGCCAGTAGGACGGGGGCGCACTGAACCCCTCTAGTTATGTGCATGTTTTATTCCACATAGCACCAAACTATTCTTACAAGCCACTAGTGACAGTGGTATCCTGACTGATTACAGAGGAACATCACCTTTCTTTGCTTAACACTTCAGAATATTGTCTTAAGGAGTGAATTGTTCACATTAAGTAGCTTAAAAACATTTAATCAATAACAAAAAAGGTGCTGTCTTTACAATGTTCCCCTCATTTACTATAGGATGCCACGTTGGTACTGATTTTATGGCTCTTTGTTAGATAGCAACCTTGATTCATAAGGGCTTTTTTTGTTTCCTTTGTCCCATAACTGTGCAGCATCCTAGAAAAAAAAAGATAAAAAAGAGGAAATTAAAATATGAAAAAATATTTTAAAAAATGGTTGCGACTTAAAAAGTGGACATATTTAGGCTTTATACCTACAAAATCTAACCATTTCCACTCCAGGCTATATGGTAATATGGTCCACCCTGAATTAAACTGCTCACTTCATATCGCTAAATTGCGAAACACAACAAAATATCCCACCAAAAAATACAAAAATAACCAACACGAACAAACAGTCGCATCGGTGTCAAACTGTCGCAGCGGGTAAAGCTTAAATAACATCCAGCTCGCCTTTGTCAAAACGAGAAATATACCTAGAGAACAAAAGACCACGCTGTCCACAAACGTCTCAGTCATGACTTTGAAAAGAAATAAAACCCACATTCAACACGAGACATTTCTGAAAAATTAAGCGACAATGAGTCTCGCCCTCGACTGAGACGGCGACAGATTTAATTTGGCATAACTTCTAGGAAAGGCTGGAGGTACAGAGGGGCTGTGATACTCACACAGGACAGAGGGAGGTAGCCTGTTGTTCTCCACGGAGCGGCCACTCACTGAATGAAATCTGTTTGATGCGGATGGTTGCTGCTGGTGGTGAGAGCAATGACGCCTTCAAGGACCGTCGGAAATGGTACAATCACCAGTTCGGAGAACAAATAAAGTGGCCCCAAAGCTGAATGTGTCTAATTATTATTACATTACCTCACAAAAAGGGTTGCGTCAGATTACTCTCAAAGGTGATTTGCTACTGAATACAAATTGCATGGTATTTTTTTGTAATTAGTAACATGAACAAAGGATTTTTTTAAAGATATAATTTAATCGTATTAAGTTTGGATTACTTCCAAATGTAACATTTGAAATATTGCAACTTATACTAATATTGGACGCAGTTACAAATATTTTAGTTTCACAAATATTTTTCTTCTCTTTGAACATCTCAAAACATTTTCAATGCAAATAAAATGGATTTTGAATATTCAGCATTTATAGTTGGTCAGGTGTAGGCTATGTGTATCTGCAACATGTGGCATGCCGTTTCTTTTGTGGAAGTCTTTGTTGCTGCCCCCCAGGTGACTATTATGGTTAACGCAGGAGGAGAGCTTACTCAAAATGCCTATTCTTTTCAGTGTAAATAAAAAGGGATATAAACTCCATTAAACATAAATCATCATTAAAAAAACAGAAACTAAAATCGCCATATTTTAAAGAGGTAAACAAAACCGTAATCAAGCAATCGTTAACAGTGTATCTATTATGTAACTGCACATTCAAACGTAATCTGGGCTGATTTTAGTTATTTATTTTTTATTTTACTTGGATATTTTATTGATTGATTGATTGATTTTACATGTTCAAATTAAATCTAATCTTTTTACACCTGTAAATTAAAGTTCTGTGCTACTTGTGTTCTAAATTGTGAAAAACAATCAACTATAAACATTTCTTGGTCTTTTGATTGGTATTTTTCGCCATTCATACAGGTACACGACAAATCTTTAACATTTTCGAACTACGTGGTAAGGCACCCTGAACGCAGCAGTCGTGGTGAATTGTTTTTCACATCAGTCACTCTGGGACTTGTAGTTTTCCCCCCTCATCCTATGGTTCGTTCAGCTTACTATGTGACTACAAGTAAAGCTGAGATGAATAACAGCGACTCTTTAAAATATAAACAACACCGAATATTTCTGTAAATACTAATGCATCCATATTTTCAATGAGATCATTTAACAAACACAAACGTCTAGAACTTCATATCCCGGCATGCTTGACGCCTCCATATGGTGGGTTGTTTGGTTTGCTACGTCATGTGGACAGCTGGGACCCTTGCTGACCCAGCAGTGATTGACTGGTCCCAGGCTCATATAGACAATGGGCTCTGTGCCTGGCAGTCTCTCTGACGCAATAAATTGTAAAAAGAAATATATATATGTCAAGTGGAGGCAGTTTATTTCTTCAGGGAATACTACCACTCTTTTCATCGATGAAAAGGACTTGTACATTTCACTGAAGAGAAATAACTCTCTACACTGGAGGAATGTTGTTCATACACCTCTTTTAAACCTGCCACGAATTTTAATTAAATATATTCATATTACACATCACATTAATGTAAAGAAGGACACAAATAGATTTAATTGTCATATGATCAGTTCTCCTTTTTGCTGATGGCCATTGCAGCATCAACCAGTAAGGGAGACTGGGGGCAACTATAACATTTTTTTTTACATTTTCCCTCATAACACAAAGACTACTTGATATGCCGTCAGAACATTGTGATCACACAGACACAGACAAACAAGGTGCTTACACTGGGTCATGTAGTTTGGGGGGGAATGAAAACACAGTGTAACAATTGCCCCCGATCTTGCAGCCATGATAAAATCTTGTATGCTTGCCAGCAACACCTGCATAAACACAGTTTGTTCATATTCATTTTTAGAGACAAAATTGATGCAAGTTTGAATTTGCTGTCATCTAAGTCCACAGGAAGAAGAAAAATCCCACTGAGCATGTGCTGAGCAAGTGTCATCCCCCTAGCTTGTTTGGGAATGGAGGAATTGTGTGTGACAGTGTCCCCCTGTAAGAATTGCCCCCAGTTTCCCCCATTTACAGGTATTGATTCTCGTCTAAGTCTGAATAAACATTAGTATTTGACATGTTTTATTTCTGAGAGGTTACATTTCAGTAAATGGGGACTAAATGAAAACATCTGCGCTGATAGAGAGTAAGATGTACCTTTTTTGTAGAGAGAGACTTGACTCCCAGTGCCTGTCAGAGGGATGGATGACTTTCCCCAAGGTCATTAATTCATTTCCTGGACTAGGTATCCTGGGTGATCAATCCCACTCCTCCTCCTCCTCCTCCTCCTCCTCCGCTCCTCATTCTGATGCTCTTTGCTTCCTCAATAGCATTTAAACAAAGCCTGAATGTCAAATATCTGCTCCAATGTTTGGAAACAAATGTCTTATATTTTGTCATGTCTCTCTTTTTAAAAAAAAACCTAAAATGACACACAAGCTTACCCCCGACCACAGAGTGTAGATTTATGCAGTCCACCATCTCCTTGTGTGGTGGAGAGAGGATGACAGTCAATCAGAGGGATCAATGTAAAGCATCATGGTCCATCATAGAGGCCTCTGTGGCCTCTGTTCCAGAGGTTTTCATCTCTGTCTCTCTGGCTATCAGCACGCAGCAGGCTAATCAATACCACAAACCACCATGAATACACAACAGCATAAAGGTACGAGAGGAATTATTTAGCAGACAGTGGCACTGTGTCATCTCTGCAGCACATCTGCAGGTGTAGCCACAGTAGGGATTCAACTAGAGGCTAAATGTGTGTGATCTGATTATGTACTGCTCACCCTTACAGCATAATACATCATATACGTTGACTTCTATCACAATATGTAGGAAGGTTTTCTTTCTTTCTTTTTTAAAGCACCTCTGCAATCCCCTATACAAATTATTAGGTCAGTGGTTGCCAATTTTTAGATTGGGCAGCGAAAAATAATCATAATGACACCAAAAAGAAAAAGAAATCTTTTCTTTTTTTCTAATTTCATGTGCCTCCTACAGTATATTCTACTGATGCACCATATATGTGTGGGTGGGTTTCTTCTTCAAAAGTATTGGGCAGCAGTTGCCAACTTTTAGATCAGAGAAAAGTCATGAAAAATAAACATAAATTATGTTTTTTTGTCTTGTTTTTTCAAGTCATTTGCACCTGTTGCTACTGACCTTTTAAATAACTCAGTGTAATTGTATATTTTTTGTTTGTATTGTTTATTATTTGAGTTTGTCTCATTTTTTATACAATCCCATGAAAAATGTTGCTATTTGAATGCTATCAGTGTGAGAATTATGGCTTTTGGGGCAGCTCATTTTTGGGGACATCCAGTGTGATAATCAGCTATTGACCACATCAAACCTCCTTATGGGTATGAAAACCTAATATGATAGTGTGATATCTGATATGATATATGATATCTGTATAACCCTCATACATGAATCATACATCAGCAATAGCCAATGTTATGATCCATGATGATTAAAACACAGAAAAATAGAAATACATGGCAAAAATAGCCCACTATCAAAACTTTAGAGACCCTCTAAAGAGACCCCCAAATTTCCCAAATTATGTTTTCAGTGGAGCTCAAGACTTATTAAAAGGAAACAGGCTCCATCTGGCTCCCATGCAGTTTGTGCCCTGGGTGCTATAATCTCATAAAAATTATATGCATATTGGCTTTAACATCATGAGATCCAGATAGGGCACGCACTTGGACAAGCATCCTATTTATTAGCTAACAGACACTTCAGAGAATTAAGCTGTGTTGAAGTTCAGATTCTCTACCACAGATTTCATTTTCATGCTTTGATTCATACACTTAATCCATATCATATTTCATGAAGGTCTGAGTCACCAGATGAAAACCAGGGTTGATAGAGATTCAGTGACTTGCTGAAGACAGCAGGACAGATTCTTGACCCTGGACACTTATGTTGTTTGTTTTAATTGTTTGTGAAACATATGCTATATTGAAACTTTAAATTGTCCCACCTTTACATTTGTCTGGCAAAGGAAGAGGGTAGTCACCATAGTTTTGCCTGCACGCTTGGAAGAGGAGAGAGTCAAGGCATTTACAATCTGTAAGCTCACTGCTTGATGCTACTAAATGTTACAAACTAGTCCTTTAAGCCCATTACAATACTGTATCTCTACTCTTTGTAATCAAGCAGAAGGAGTTAAAGAAGACGAACATAAACATGTAATAAACTGTACATATTCATCGTCCGGAGCAGATTTCTTGCCAGCCAAATGTCATTGATTTAGAGAAGTTACAGTGTTAGCTTGGGGACATTTAGTTAGCCCATGACCTTTCTTAAAACAGAGAGCTAGATGACAGGAGCAGCCTTTTCCAAAAGGTTAATACGTTCATGCCTTCTCGGAAATACTTTTAATGGAGTACAGAAGGATCTGGCCTGAATGTCCCGCAGCAGCAGAAGAACAAAACTTGTCTGTTTTTGGTGCGAAAAAACAAAGAGAAAACTTCCCATGTGAACGAGCAAACTAGTACAATAGAGACTGGAAAAGCATGCATTTTTAAAAGGGAGGTTGCAACAAAGCTTTCCTTCATATCTAAATGTTTCCCACAGCCACTGCCAGCAGTTTTTGTTGTATTGCATTTCTCATAAACTCAGCAATAAAATACAGAGACTGTTATTAGAACAACTGTAAAAAACAGTTTATAGCTCACAGGGGGGCAGAAATCAAACCTATTTAAAATATCAATATTTGTGGGCAATATTCAGACCCGTGTTGTGCAGGAAATTGATTCATTCCTGTTAACTGTGCGAAATTCAATTATACCATAAACCCTAATATATAGCAGACTAGATTGTCTTGGGTGTCACCCTGTAAGTAATGTGTTTATAATGTGATGTGTGTGATGAGAAATGTGGTGATTTCAACACTGAGCGCTCCATCCACAAAACAGAGAAATACAACAGCACCCTCTAGTGCACAAACTAGTTCAATGAGGCCAGAGGCTGCAGAGAGCCTTATGTTTCTGATCATGACCAGTAGATGGTGCTGAATCCTCAAGGTTGCAGGTATCAAACATCTGGCTGGGCTGCTGGAAGGGACACACTGTGTGGAGGTGGACTGGTGAAGTGACCACGTGAAAAGAAAAAAGAAAAAAAAATCATAAGCCTGTTTTTTTAAAAAGTGGCACCCACTGATTTTGCAACACAAGAACTTTCAGATGGTATCTTCAGTGGCTCTGGAGAGAGTAGAAGGTTGTATCATATTAAAAAACGTTTGGGTATCTCTGCCTCTGCTGCATCACTTCTGATGATTTAAGCTATATACAATAGCAGGAACTGCCTATAGACTTTATTATACATTATATCATTAGATTATTATTACTCATGCATTAATGTAAAAGTGGTATTAACTGTTGACTGCAACTAATGTTTTTTTTTCCCCATTATGGATAAATCTGCGGATTATTGTCTCCATCAGTCACTTAATTGCTTGGTTTTTAAAAATTCAGAAAATACAGAGAAATTCCATCACATCAAAACAGTCCAAACCTAAAAATGATTAAAATACTTTAAAACTATACAAATTATTTAAAGGAAAAGCTGCAAATCCTCACAATTGTGAAGCTCAAAATCAAAAGATCAAAATAGTTGGCAATTAATTCTTTTTTTCTTTTTTTTTTTGTAAATTTCCTAACTAATTAATTGATTAGTCACCTTTGCTGTATTTGTATTAAGAATTGTGTAGTTTATTTTATAACAAAACATCATATTTTATAAGACCTTTTTGTATGTAAAAATCTTAATTTGTAAAGTAACTAGTAAGATAAATGTAATGATGTAAAAAGTAAACCATTTCCTTCTGAAACAGAGCAGAATTAGACATATCACATTCCACCAATTATTAATTTTTCTTCGTTTGTTGTTCTTTTCCAGCTGTGCACATTGGATCCAGTCTTTTTTTACGATGTCTGGTCAGAGTGCTTGTTACAAAGATATTGTGCTGGTGAGATCTCCTCCTGTCAGTTCATGAGTGATGACATCATCATGCGCAGCCTGGTCCGACACTTCCCATGGCCTTGGGCTGCTCTCCCCCTGCTCCATCCCACACTCTTCCTGTTAACCATCCCAACTTTATTGACATTACAGGAATCACTAATGAAACACCGTCTGTTTCTTTGTGTCTGTGCCTATAGAGCTGTTAAAGGAATTCACACACAAACGTACACATGACATGCATGTTCATAAATATACTGTGCGTCCCCATCCCCCCACAGGTCATGTCAGCACACAACAGCCTTTTATTGTATGTAGCCTTGGATATCATATCCATCAAGTAACATACGGGAAAATGCAATAATGACAGACATCAAGGTTTGTGCATCTGTAACTGGAAGTCAGGGGTGCTGATGAGAGTTCCAGGATAGCTGCCTCATATAGAAGCATAATTAATCCTATGTTATATGCATATCAAGGAAGTCAGCTTGCTAACTATTTGTTAAGAGAAAGCTAAAAACGATTCTCATACTGATTCTACCTTCAACTACCTATGGTTTTCTCGATACAGGCCTGGGACTCGGTATTTTTATCTTAGTTTTACTTGTATTATCAAGTGGGTTTAGTCCATGTGGAGATGCATTCTATTCTCAATTTTACCTTATTTTTTGTCGAAACCCATATATCAACAACATCCATAAACACTTTTGAGTTTTCTGGGCTCATGCTCATTTGAGATAAAGAGAAGAAGGGCCATTCAAATTGTTGCAAGCCCTAAAGTTCAAAAGCCAGCAGTGGTGGTAGTGCCCATGGCATGATGGGTAACTGACACGTCTGTGAAGGCCCATTAATGCTGAAAGGTACATACAGCATATGCTGCCATTGAGGCACTGTCTTTTTCAGGGACATCCCTGCTTATTTCAGCATGTATCATAACAGTGCGACTTTGTAGTAAAAGAGTTTGAGTACTAGACTGGCCTGTCTGCAGTCCAGACATGTCTCCTATTGAAAATGTGGCATATTATGAAGCGAATTTAGCATGAGTGTATATGACCAAAAAACAATAAATTTATCGTTGTGAACATTAATAATCCTGTCTTTGTACTGTATTCAGTTGATTATAGGTCACATAGTCTTTGCAAATCACTGCATTATGTTTTTTATTTATGTTTTACACAGTGTAACAACTTTTCTGGCTCTCTTTGTATTATGATCATTGTTTTCAGACTGTTTTTGCTTCCTGAAAAGAGGTGAAGGGAAAAATCCAGTTGTCTCCGACTGTTGCACAGTTTCATCAGCTAATGGCTTTACAACAGCACTCAAAGATATAGGAGGACTCTATGCTTGAACTATAACCCTCTGTGGTACTGTTTTACCACATTCTGTTTACCGGAAAAGGTACCCTTTTAAATTAGCCGTCCTCTTTGTGCTGCCTTCTAAGGTCAACATTGTTGTGTCGTGGACAGACTCCCTGGTCTGTAGTCGGGACTACTCCCCAAATTAGTTTACCCATTCAGAGGGACTTGCAACTGGAAACTTTGCAACCCAGAGAGCAACTGATACATATGAATAAGGCAAGCGGATCAGGACAGAAGGGTGGTGTAGTAATTGTGTTAAAAAGTGCAAGGGCCCCAAAATAAAGACCCCCGGTATAAGCCTGTGGAGGCCCCCTTACTGTGCAGAGCAATCCCAGCAGATTGGCCCCCCATGCTTATGCAAAATCCCCCCCAAGAACCCAATACTCACAACCATAGCATCACCTCCCAAAGCCTGATTGGTGAGGCCAGGTCACCCAATGAGTGGACCTATACACAAGTCCCTCCATGACAAAGGCTGGCTGAATGTCCCTTTCCTCATAAATCACGAGGACATTAACAAATATGTTCCTTGGCTAAGAAAGGACAACAGCTCCCTTCCCTGTAGGGATCTTTAACACTGATAACACACAACTTCGATTAGCAAAGACCTTCCCTGCTGAGGTGAGCATTGGAAAACATTTGACTGATTATGGATTAAAAAATGCATTTTTTAAATATCAGAAAGACTTTAAATAATCATTAAAAGTCACGCTTAAGACTTAGCAAAAATCATACAGGAATTTATTGCAATGAATTAATCTTTTCTCATTAACTTAATGTAAAGATACAAGTTTTATTTATTCAAGACATTGCAGTACATTTTTTTCAATTAATCATGTTAAAAATGGTCAGTACACTTGTTTTAGTATACTAAAAACATTACTTCTTCCAACATGAAAGTACAATTAACTCAAAATTTGACTTAAGTGCAGTACTTGGGTAAATGTACTTACATATTACGCATCACCACTGATTATGTGCTCAATTTAACTTTTGTACTCCTGGTAATGATGATAGGTTATGGCCTCTTTCAAGTAAAAAAGGGACAAGTCCTATATGCACACATTGGTATCATGCTGTCCCTGACAAATAAAATAAATAAATTTTAAAAAAAAATCTTTCTAAAGAACACATTATTGTTTTTGTTTTTTGTTTTTTTTATCATGCATCACAAACAGAGATAACAAGTGTCGATTAAATTTGAAAACAGGGCCGAGCATGCGAGTAAATAAGCTCAACACTTGCTGTTTAATAGACAGCACCTGATGATGATGAATGTAGGGGACTGGGCTGCTGGTACGAGTTGGGAAAAAGCAGTGTAGCTGCATATTTAGCCTGAGTTTACTGTAAACAGGGGGGCTGTTTCAAGCCCTCCTCAATTCCCCTTAACACATATGGAAATGGGCCATACCTTCAGGGCTTTGTCCTCCTCCAAGAGCATCCACACAGCCCTCACAATGTTAAAGGAGGGACTGGCAAACATTTCATATTCATGGGACACAATTACCTCCATATGAATGGAATAATTGCTCTTTAGAGGCTTAAGCTACCAACTGAAGTATGTGTGCATTTTTCAGGCCCTCAGGCTATAAGGTGATCAGCCACCTCAACAGAGGGTGCGCTCTATCATCTACTGGAGGGAAGGGATGTCTGACTGCTGTTTCAGCCTCTGTGTATAAGGATGTGACATATATAGGTCCACGCATGATGATGATGATGTGCAGTGTGTGCATGTGGGTCAAGGATTGCTTTATCTGTGTTTATGTGATCGGCCAAAGAAATGCCAAACTTTAAACTGATAATGTCTATTCTTTGTTTTTATTTTGAAAAGGAAGCTTGATTGCCAAAGATAGCAGTAAAATAATTAAATTTCCCTCACTGACTGATAATTAAGCAGCAACAAATAATTTTAGGATGCAGGACTTTGAAAGGAAAAGGACTCATCTGCCTGCTTAAACATTTTACAAATTAAATCAAATTAAAATTTCAAACTTAACGGCATCAGATAATGACAACGGTTTCCCACAGGTGAACCAAAATTCAGTTTTGGGGACAGCTGTTGGTAATAAAAACATGTGTTGCACCTCTTTTCCTCTGAACAGGGTGGATCCTGCTTGGATGAACCTAAAGGGAAATCCCTTCCTATTGTTGTCATACCACCCTGACACACATCAGCTCCTCAGAAGGTACTTGAGCATGTGCCTTCTTAACCCCTGAAGAGGATCCTTCTGCCCAGCTCATCCCACTAATTACCCTCTAGCCATACTGTAAATGGGCCACTCCTGATAATCAGCCTAAGCTGGATGGGAGGAAGGCTGGATGGAGGCACAGACAGGGGGAGACATGGATGGATAGGGGATGAAAGGGAAGGGAGCTTTTCAATGAAACTGATTAGCTGGGACCAAATGCCTCAGTTTGACAACTTGTAAAGATGACATCATCCCTGATGGGTACTATATGGCTTAAGATCAATCAATCCCCAACTGGGCAGCTGATTCATTTCTTTTTCCTAAGTGTGTTTCTGATGACATAAACACAGAAAAACTCAGCATGAATGCCAGTCCTGTACTGCTAGTCCCCTCCAGCAGGACATGGTTTTAACCTCAGAGAATCTCCCACCAAAAGTGTAAAATGCAAACGGATTTGGGAGTTTTAACTGTAGAAATATATATATTTTTAAAGATGGAGCACAAACAGCCATTTCCCCTGTTGTGGATCATGTTCTTAGGTGGGATGATGGATTTCTTCTTTGGTAAACTGGTGAAACTTGGGATGGATTGATTTTCATTAGCTGTGGTGTTAAAAAGTGAAAAATGAAGAGAACAACTCGCATTATCCCACATGACTTCAGTCGTGTTTTTATGTGAGTGTGGCAATAGAACTTACATATTGTACTTTTAAAGGATTTGTTCAGATATATTCTATTGCCTATTTTTCTTATTGTCAATAAATCCCATGAAAAGGCCAAAAAGAGTTAAAGGAGTCATATTTCATATGCTGTTACTGATTGACTGATGAACTATTTAAGGACTGTAAATTGAGATTTGCATCCTCCCTGACTGAATACTTAACGGTTGCAGTAACCATTATTGTCATAATGTTTCACACTGAAACAATGTGCTCAGAGTAATACAGGGCAAGCTAGCAAGCCTCGGAAGCTAATAATTGAATTTACAGATATTACAGTGTTGCAATTAATATACTTAAACACTGGCAAGACAATGTGGCATCATGGCATATCCGAGAGAGTCGAGTTATTGAGCTGCATGAACCTTATGGCAGTAATATTACAAGCTGAATGAGAAGGAAGCTGTATGCAGCTTCTAGCATCCGTGGACAGATTCAGGTTGGATGTGGTAAAAAACACAGATATTTTGCCCTTAATTTTGCATTTCACATTCAAGCTTCCTGCCTGCCAGGCCAACACAATTATAGAGGAAACACTACTGTTTAACAAAAGTCTGGTGTAGATTGTTCTTCTGTGCCATAGAGCTCAAAAACCTGTAAAACCACATTAATGAGTCACACAGTTGCATGTCACCACGTTTCTTCCTTATGAACATGATCTCCGCAAGTCCAACCTGCTTACATCAACTATGTGCCATAAATACTCACTATTGCACCAAATTAGCTGCTGAAAATAGTCTCCAACAAAAACACAATGTATTCCTCTTTGAATAATGTGGTAATTAATTAAAATATATATATATATATTTGTGATCGATTTTTGAAGATTAGCTTGTTCATTAGGATTAAATGGGTGTGGGGCTGAGGGTCACAGGGTAGAGAAGCCTTGAGAATATTGAGTGATGGACTAAGACGTTTTTTTGGTTTTTTTTTTTTTTTTTTTTTAAATGGAGGTACTTTTTTTGTTAAAACAGAGGAAACATGAGCCCAGAAACTGCAGGTGTCTCTTTTCCTCCTCTGGATCCTTATGGCCCCTCACACACATCCTCCTCTTACAGTAGTCAGGTTCTTCAGACACTGCTGCTAACAGAGCAATGCCCTCTGCCCCCGATCCACACGTCAGTACACACACATGCACACACAATGCAGCGGTGTTTGCACTGTAATTACTGCAACACTGTCTTTGTCTGGACCATAATCCGGGGGATCCATTGTTGGTCATACGTGCCTGCTCCTTCATTATTTCCAATACTCACCCTCCTCCTCGTCCCTCAAACCACCCCCAAACACCTCCAAAAGGCGGTCTCTCTTTCACCCCCTCCGCCCCACACACAAGAGAAGTGTGCTGCACCACAAAGGGACTAAAAAGAGGCACAATTAGCCCTGTGACAGTAAGCCCCGGCGTGGGCCAGGAAGCATGCCGCACAATGGGGCAAACTTTTATACGACACTTTAATGCAAACACTGGAGTGTGCTGCCTCGTGCCTCGGTGCTTAGAGGCTGGCCCACTCTCATCACGGGCCTTTGTGACCACGAAACAAGCGGTCATTCATTTCATTTATTGGTTATCCATTAATTGGGGAGGCACAGCGTTGCCATTGAGGCAATGAGGGTGAAGGTGTTACACAAGGCTGGATGAAAAAAAGAAATCATCAGTGGGTTGAGCCTTTAATTGAATCCCATGCTAGTCATTCAGAGATTGCTCTGTCAATGATTATATGAGGATCAATACAGTGAGGGCAATTGCTATCCAAGATGTCTTTTTTTTACTGTAGAGCACACACACTGAGGAGTGCAAGTTTCAGGGGAGGCTGAATGAATGGAAGTTAAAAAATATTACTCTAGTTATTATACTAGCTATCAAAAGGAGATCATGTAGAGAAGCCTAAATGTGTATGATTGGGTTAAAGTGATAAGAAATCTAGCATTGGGGAATTGCCCCTTCCTAAGTCCCGCTCCTTTTTGCCTTGTGCTCCGTGAACAGTAGCCTACTAACTAACATAACTAATTTTTGGTTCAGGGAACATTCTGCAAACAGTGCCTGAGGGGTAATCGAACACTTGCTGGCCCCTGCAGCAAATATTCTCTGAGTTATTTTAGAATTCTTATTTTAGAATATTTTTTAATACTTAAGAGTGCTGGACCCTTCATCTTTAATGTTCTGTGACCATTCGTGGATCGTTCCCAGAATATTAGGGGAAAAAAGTCTTCCCCGGGAAAGTTCCCTAACGATTCTGTAAAGGTTTTTCAACTAAAAACTTTATGGGAATGATTAGAGGATGTTACTTAAAGCATCTATAGGTCAAGGTTTCATCAGCATAAGCCTCAGCGAACCTTCAAGGAACATTCCCTAAAAGCTACCTGTTTGCTAGGAAGTTAGTTAATCTACATCAATCGTTAGCCAAAAGCTAATCAATTGCTAGCTAATTAGCTCATTAACTGATATCAATCATTAGCTAGCAAGTGAAATTTGATAGCAAAATATCAGCAAAACTCTAGCTAGCCATCTGGCTAATCTACACCAATCGTAAGCTAACTAGCTACTTAATCTAACTAGTTTATGAATGCACATCAGTCATTACCTGGTTAATTATATTTAATGGCAAATGTTAACAATAGTCTTGCTAACTAGTGAGATAGCGTTTTCCTAACATTAGCTAATTTAAGTTGTCGCCCAGTAAGTCACCCAGCAACATCTTTTAACTGTCTTCAACATTTGGTTTCTTTTTAACATAGACAAGTCAGGCACATATCAAAGTACAGAAAACTGGGAAGAAGAAAGTTGACTTCGGACTTAGGATGGATGAATTTGACTGTTTTTCCACTTTCCCAGAGTCTGAAACTGGAATGTCTTTTTTGTGTATTTGGTATGATCTCTTGTTATGTAAAACAACAACATCAGGCTATATTAGTTTGGTTTAGTGTCTGTGGGATCAAATAACTTAATTATGATCCCATAGACATCCAGGAATTGAGTGAAACAAAGCAAGTAAACTAAGTGGAGGGAAGCCTTTTTTCAAGCTTTATCTGAAGGGAGGCCAACAGAGTTCGAAAACCCCTACTTTACACAAGCTTATAACACAGAATCACACACACACACACACACACACCCACACACACACACACACACACACACACACACACACACACACACACACACACACACACATCGTGTTCATCCCTTGTTTGTGCTGCTAAGCTGTGTCGGGGCACTTCAACAGGTCTCCACTGCTGCTCCGTATCTGCACTGCAAGACCCACATTAATGATCGGCAGACTTAAATAAACCCTCTGTGGTTGTTCTCTATCGATCAGGTGATCTGGCTATCAGATAAGCTAACAGATCTATGAAGGACTTGTGCTGTAATTGAGTTGCTCTTTGTGTGTGTGTGTGTTGGTGTGTGCCAGTGTTCACTGGCACATGTGTACGCCCGAGGAGGTATGCTCCTGGAGGATTATCAGCACACTTTAAGAACATAGTGTTGCTTTTTTGTGTGTGTGTTTCACACTGTCGACCCAACTGGGAGACGGGCTCCCTGGGCTAATTATGAGTTGTAAAGCAGGTTGTGATTGCGGTTGTTGGTTTGAGTCCCAGAGGGGGATCAGTATTCAGTCTGTCCACTGCGCTGTGTGATTAGAGAGACCGGTGAGAGGAGGGGGGTAAAGTTTAGGTTGAAATGTTGGACCAATTAATACAAAGACTGAGATATCAGGAAGAAAATCCCATCACATGTATTTGTTTTTGCCTTTTTTGTTGTATTTCACTGGAGTGCATGCAAGTGTGTAGGTTTTGTTTCAACATTAGGATGGAAACATGAGTGGGGGTCTTCCTCTAGGAAATTCTGAGCATCAAAGACTTCATTTCCTGCATTCTGGTGAACTTTATGCACCTGTTTAAATCCAGGTGCCAGGTGACAAAATGAAATGTAAAATATAATGTAATATAATGCAGAAAGGCTCTGAGTGAAGTGTTTCGTAAAGATAAAAGTAATCTGTTACTTACTCTGTTTTTATTCAGGGAGAACAAATTGAGGGGGACCTGTCCCCTCTATCCCTCCGAAATTTACACCTATGACTACATGAGTCTTAAAAATCATCATCAGTTGTGTTGCTCAGATTTCAAGCATATTAAAAGTATTACCATTTTCATTTTCACCGGATTTCTACAATTGACTTTGATTGTAGAACTACTGAAAAAAAAGTAACAACTTGATTCTTGGATTCAGTGGGAAAACTTTTGGATGTAAACATGGCGTCGATCTCGCTAGACTTTGTATATATCTTAATGGACGCACATGTGGAAGTCTCGCGAGATGGACGCCATGTTTACATCTTACCGGCTACATGCTACAGTTGACATTTCTGCTAAAAACATGGCGTAAATGGCGTCTTTTGCGGTTAATTTTTAATGTCGCAGCTTGCAGACACTTGGATTACACCACACAAGCAGGATGGAGACATTTTGTGTTTGTTTTGTGTGCTTTTTTAAACATTTATTATTATTATTATTACATTGTACCATGCCGGCCTTGAAATTCTAAATAAAGAAAAGTGTTTATAAAAGAATCTGTATTTTATTTATACATAAGAGCTCATCATGAAGAAACAAACTGTTATGAACACACTAATATGCACTTCACATGGGATACTAATTAAGTTACACAAGTAGTAATGGTGCCATAAACTGTTTTTGCATGTGTGTGTGTGTGTGTGTGTGTGTGTGCATGGCACTTCCATGCTTCTGTGACCACCTGACGCTAATGTTACCTGTCAGCTCGCTCACCACAGCAGCTATACCAGCGACATACTGTACACAGACACACACATGCACACCACAATCATCCAGCAGGAGACGGGCTACAGGACAATAACAGTCACAATTAATGGACAGTCAGTCTGGGAGCTGCCTTCATTAGGTGTGTATTTTGCTCTGCAGGAGTTGAAGGGACAGTCTAATGGTCAGGTTTAAGGCTAATAGGGCACAGGGGGATAGGAGCACCTGAGTGAGGCCCGCTGCCTGCACATTACAGACACACACTCTACTGAAGCAGAGGAGTTTTTCTGTCAATAATCTAAGCAGAGTAAGCGGGACATTTTGTTAGGAGAGGAATGCTTTTTAAACACCAAGTTTTTGTGCATCATTTTAACTCTGTTAGTAATGACAAACATTTGCACTTTTCCAATTCTATTCCCTTTTTTATTGCAAAGATGAAGAGCAATTTAAGATAAGATAAGATAAGATAAGATAAGATAAGATAAGATAAGATAAGATAAGATAAGATACGATAAACTTTATTGATCCCACACCAGGGAAATTCACATGTCACAGCAGCTCAAACAGTACAGATAGAAAGGAGAAAGTGACAATAGGATACTTATAAAAAATAAGATAAAAAATAGAAAATATGTATATACATGTCAGAATGAAAAGAAAAAAAATCTGAAGATTATAAAATGTGAAGTACTAAGTTTGACAGGTCCTGTCCTGTCCATACTGGCTGTCCTCATTCTGGACAAATTCAGTAATGTGCTATTTTTTAAACTGTGTTTTCTCTGCAGAGCTGCATGAACCTGTTCTAAATGTGACGGAATCAAACTCTCCTGAAGAGACAGTTGTGTCCTGCTCGGTCACAGGTCGACCTGCTCCCACTAACAAGACGCTATAACGGTCCAACTGTGATGGAGCAATAGTAACACAAAAAGGTATATTGTGCTAAAAACACTGACTTTGTAACTTCGGCATGGGAGGCTTACCAAACAAGCCTACCAGGATCAGGCCCAGGAGGGACATAAACTGGAGTCTTCCTTCAATGGTTTGTGAATTTGCTGCATCAATTTATAGTCAGACAGGTGACAATTCAAAATATAATAGAATATCATGCAGTAAGGGTCTCAGGCCTCAGTCTCCTCTGCTACTTTCATGTTTTTACTTTTTGGGGGTTAGAAATGCACACATAAATATTATTGAAAGGGTCCTGTCCCCTCCATTCCTCTTCATATCTATACCACATGCATCTTAACAATCAGGGCCCTAAGGGCTGAGGGGGCTACTGTTGCTGATATTAACTTTCCATTTGTTATCACAGAGACAGTTTATAACAGCCCAAAACAGTCCTGCTGAAAAACTGAAGGAATAGCCAAAACATTAACTTTAAAGATGGCACAAAAAAGGAAACCATGATGCATTTTACAAAAGTGTTATCAGTCCGTGCCCAGGGGCCCTTTGTCTCATAATCCACTCATGAACTTTGGAGCAGACCCACCTGATCTGTCTAACTCAAACTGTGTCAGTCTCATATTAGCTTTAGCTAAAGTTAAGCATGTGGGATGTAGTGACCATTCACTTACATAGTTATAGTTATAGTCCTTGGTGTGGACGGCCCTTAAGGGAAAAAATTTGAACCTGTCTGTTCTGTAAAACACAGTCCAAAGCAGGATGCCTATCACAATTGCATGACCCTGACCTTACAGAGCAGCTCCAGGCTGCATAACTCACACACAGTTACCTCTGTGGCAACAGCGCGGATCCACATCTCAGCCTCTAAATCAGGGCCTGTTGCCCATTAGAGTTTTCCCCGCCCGTCTCCTCCTCCTCCTCTTCCTCTGCTCCTCCAGACACGACTGATGGCTTTTGTTTGCAGAGGAGCATCATCATCGCTCACAGCTGCTGCTGTAAATCTCATCCATCCACCACGGAAGCCAAATGAGCTCATCCTTTTGGCCTCCTCTGTTGCAGTGGTGAAATATCGAGGATGATGATGATGGCGATTATTGGTGATTTCCTCAGCTGTGTGTGTCATTAAGGGGAGGAGGGGATTGTTGTTCTTTGTCTTGTTTATGTGTGGAAGGGCCTACTCAAGGCGGGATGAATTGTCTGTCCTCAGGTCACTGTTTGGATCACCTGGCTGATTGTATTTCAGCTGTTGATTAACTATGGCTGGATTAATGTGAGAGCAATATCTGGCTGAAAAAGAAAGAGTGATTCATCTGACTGTGTCCTTCCTCAGCCACTGTCTTTATAAATCTCAGTTTTATAAATGGAGCCCTGAAGTTCTCTATCTCTTCCCACAAGGAATCCTATAGACCCCTGCTCTTCTTCTCTCTCCTCATCTCCATGTTCCCTTTTCCTTTAATTACTGTCTTCATGCTTGACGGGCACTGATGACTTGATTAAGCCTGCCGTGTGCAGTTCCAGTCTCTACCCTGCTGATGAATGAGTCTAAAGCTTATTAACTTACTCATTCTGATCAATAAGGCGCTGGGCCTGAACACTGCAAGGACAGAGAGGAAGCTGCCGTGCTGCCTGCTGCCCTCCATGATGGCAGCAGGGATGAAATCATCACACATGATTAGCCTGTGTAACCAATCCTGCTGCTCTGTGGAGAGCGGAGTACAGGTGAATTGATTTTCTGGATTACTTTCAGCTGCAGAGGCTTTCAAGCTTTCTTCAGACAACTTTCATGATAAATATTGCTGCTTTTGCAAAATTATAGGACATTGACTTAAAAATAGCTTCACATATGGGGAATTTGAATGTAAGGACCTCCCTGAACTAGATAATTGGCAAAGTTAGTATTGTTTTCTTCATTCAAACATGACAGAAACAAAATAAAATTCACTAAAACATTCTTGGTTCATCTTTGCACTGCTCCAACAATCACCG